>JASCZW010000598.1:0-306820 GCA_034211315.2 Aedes japonicus
TTTTGGTCCAAATAAGTATACTAGAACCTTGATTTTTGGTCAGGTGGGCTCTGGAAACCTTTAAACGCGTTTATCTCCGTAAATAAGCGTCTAATCGCTTAAATAGGGTGTTTAAAATCGTCGATTTTCGGAATCCCGATTTTGGTCCAAATAAGTATACTAGAACCTTGATTTTTGGTCAGGTGAGCTCTGGAAACCTTTAAACGCGTTTATCTCCGTAAATAAGCGTCTAATCGCTTAAATAGGGTGTTTAAAATCGTCGATTTTCGGAAACCCGATTTTGGTCCAAATAAGTATACTAGAACCTTGATTTTTGGTCAGGTGAGCTCTGGAAACCTTTAAACGCGTTTATCTCCGTAAATAAGCGTCTAATCGCTTAAATAGGGTGTTTGAAATCGTCGATTTTCGGAAACCCGATTTTGGTCCAAATAAGTATACTAGAACCTTGATTTTTGGTCAGGTGGGCTCTGGAAACCTTTAAACGCGTTTATCTCCGTAAATAAGCGTCTAATCGCTTAAATAGGGTGTTTAAAATCGTCGATTTTCGGAATCCCGATTTTGGTCCAAATAAGTATACTAGAACCTTGATTTTTGGTCAGGTGAGCTCTGGAAACCTTTAAACGCGTTTATCTCCGTAAATAAGCGTCTAATCGCTTAAATAGGGTGTTTAAAATCGTCGATTTTCGGAATCCCGATTTTGGTCCAAATAAGTATACTAGAACCTTGATTTTTGGTCAGGTGGGCTCTGGAAACCTTTAAACGCGTTTATCTCCGTAAATAAGCGTCTAATCGCTTAAATAGGGTGTTTGAAATCGTCGATTTTCGGAAACCCGATTTCGGTCCAAATAAGTATACTAGAACCTTGATTTTCGGTCAGGTGAGCTTTGGAAACCTCTAAACGCGTTTATCTCCGTAAATAAGCGTCTAATCGCTTAAATAGGGTGTTTGAAATCGTCGATTTTCGGAAACCCGATTTCGGTCCAAATAAGTATACTAGAACCTTGATTTTTGGTCAGGTGGGCTCTGGAAACCTTTAAACGCGTTTATCTCCGTAAATAAGCGTCTAATCGCTTAAATAGGGTGTTTAAAATCGTCGATTTTCGGAATCCCGATTTTGGTCCAAATAAGTATACTAGAACCTTGATTTTTGGTCAGGTGGGCTCTGGAAACCTTTAAACGCGTTTATCTCCGTAAATAAGCGTCTAATCGCTTAAATAGGGTGTTTAAAATCGTCGATTTTCGGAAACCCGATTTTGGTCCAAATAAGTATACTAGAACCTTGATTTTTGGTCAGGTGGGCTCTGGAAACCTTTAAACGCGTTTATCTCCGTAAATAAGCGTCTAATCGCTTAAATAGGGTGTTTAAAATCGTCGATTTTCGGAAACCCGATTTTGGTCCAAATAAGCATACTAGAACCTTGATTTTTGGTCAGGTGAGCTTTGGAAACCTTTAAACGCGTTTATCTCCGTAAATAAGCGTCTAATCGCTTAAATAGGGTGTTTAAAATCGTCGATTTTCGGAATCCCGATTTTGGTCCAAATAAGTATACTAGAACCTTGATTTTTGGTCAGGTGGGCTCTGGAAACCTTTAAACGCGTTTATCTCCGTAAATAAGCGTCTAATCGCTTAAATAGGGTGTTTAAAATCGTCGATTTTCGGAAACCCGATTTTGGTCCAAATCAGCATACTAGAACCTTGATTTTTGGTCAGGTGAGCTCTGGAAACCTTTAAACGCGTTTATCTCCGTAAATAAGCGTCTAATCGCTTAAATAGGGTGTTTAAAATCGTCGATTTTCGGAATCCCGATTTTGGTCCAAATCAGCATACTAGAACCTTGATTTTTGGTCAGGTGAGCTCTGGAAACCTTTAAACGCGTTTATCTCAGTAAATAAGCGTCTAATCGCTTAAATAGGGTGTTTAAAATCGTCGATTTTCGGAAACCCGATTTTGATCCAAATCAGTATACTAGAACCTTGATTTTTGGTCAGGTGAGCTCTGGAAACCTTTAAACGCGTTTATCTCCGTAAATAAGCGTCTAATCGCTTAAATAGGGTGTTTAAAATCGTCGATTTTCGGAATCCCGATTTTTGTCCAAATAAGTATACTAGAACCTTGATTTTTGGTCAGATGGGCTCTGAAAACCTTTAAACGCGTTTATCTCCGTAAATAAGCGTCTAATCGCTTAAATAGGGTGTTTAAAATCGTCGATTTTCGGAATCCCGATTTTGGTCCAAATCAGTATACTAGAACCTTGATTTTTGGTCAGATGGGCTCTGAAAACCTTTAAACGCGTTTATCTCCGTAAATAAGCGTCTAATCGCTTAAAAAGGGTGTTTAAAATCGTCGATTTTCGGAATCCCGATTTTGGTCCAAATAAGTATACTAGAACCTTGATTTTTGGTCAGGTGGGCTCTGGAAACCTTTAAACGCGTTTATCTCCGTAAATAAGCGTCTAATCGCTTGAAAAGGTGTTTAAAATCGTCGATTTTCGGAATCCCGATTTTGGTCCAAATAAGCATACTAGAACCTTGATTTTTGGTCAGGTGAGCTCTGGAAACCTTTAAACGCGTTTATCTCCGTAAATAAGCGTCTAATCGCTTAAATAGGGTGTCTGAAATCGTCGATTTTCGGAATCCCGATTTTGGTCCAAATCAGTATACTAGAACCTTGATTTTTGGTCAGGTGAGCTCTGGAAACCTTTAAACGCGTTTATCTCCGTAAATAAGCGTCTAATCGCTTAAATAGGGTGTTTGAAATCGTCGATTTTCGGAATCCCGATTTTGGTCCAAATAAGTATACTAGAACCTTGATTTTTGGTCAGGTGGGCTCTGGAAACCTTTAAACGCGTTTATCTCCGTAAATAAGCGTCTAATCGCTTAAATAGGGTGTTTAAAATCGTCGATTTTCGGAATCCGATTTTGGTCCAAATAAGTATACTAGAACCTTGATTTTTGGTCAGGTGGGCTCTGGAAACCTTTAAACGCGTTTATCTCCGTAAATAAGCGTCTAATCGCTTAAATAGGGTGTTTAAAATCGTCGATTTTCGGAATCCCGATTTTGGTCCAAATAAGCATACTAGAACCTTGATTTTTGGTCAGGTGAGCTCTGGAAACCTTTAAACGCGTTTATCTCCGTAAATAAGCGTCTAATCGCTTAAATAGGGTGTTTAAAATCGTCGATTTTCGGAATCCCGATTTTGGTCCAAATCAGCATACTAGAACCTTGATTTTTGGTCAGGTGAGCTCTGGAAACCTTTAAACGCGTTTATCTCCGTAAATAAGCGTCTAATCGCTTAAAAGGGGTGTTTAAAATCGTCGATTTTCGGAATCCCGATTTTGGTCCAAATCAGCATACTAGAACCTTGATTTTTGGTCAGGTGAGCTCTGGAAACCTTTAAACGCGTTTATCTCCGTAAATAAGCGTCTAATCGCTTAAATAGGGTGTTTAAAATCGTCGATTTTCGGAATCCCGATTTTGGTCCAAATAAGTATACTAGAACCTTGATTTTTGGTCAGGTGGGCTCTGGAAACCTTTAAACGCGTTTATCTCCGTAAATAAGCGTCTAATCGCTTAAATAGGGTGTTTAAAATCGTCGATTTTCGGAAACCCGATTTTGGTCCAAATAAGTATACTAGAACCTTGATTTTTGGTCAGGTGAGCTCTGGAAACCTTTAAACGCGTTTATCTCCGTAAATAAGCGTCTAATCGCTTAAATAGGGTGTTTAAAATCGTCGATTTTCGGAAACCCGATTTTGGTCCAAATAAGCATACTAGAACCTTGATTTTTGGTCAGGTGAGCTCTGGAAACCTTTAAACGCGTTTATCTCCGTAAATAAGCGTCTAATCGCTTAAATAGGGTGTTTAAAATCGTCGATTTTCGGAATCCCGATTTTGGTCCAAATAAGTATACTAGAACCTTGATTTTTGGTCAGGTGGGCTCTGGAAACCTTTAAACGCGTTTATCTCCGTAAATAAGCGTCTAATCGCTTAAATAGGGTGTTTAAAATCGTCGATTTTCGGAAACCCGATTTTGGTCCAAATAAGTATACTAGAACCTTGATTTTTGGTCAGGTGGGCTCTGGAAACCTTTAAACGCGTTTATCTCCGTAAATAAGCGTCTAATCGCTTAAATAGGGTGTTTAAAATCGTCGATTTTCGGAATCCCGATTTTGGTCCAAATAAGTATACTAGAACCTTGATTTTTGGTCAGGTGGGCTCTGGAAACCTTTAAACGCGTTTATCTCCGTAAATAAGCGTCTAATCGCTTAAATAGGGTGTTTAAAATCGTCGATTTTCGGAATCCCGATTTTGGTCCAAATAAGTATACTAGAACCTTGATTTTTGGTCAGGTGGGCTCTGGAAACCTTTAAACGCGTTTATCTCCGTAAATAAGCGTCTAATCGCTTAAATAGGGTGTTTAAAATCGTCGATTTTCGGAAACCCGATTTTGGTCCAAATAAGTATACTAGAACCTTGATTTTTGGTCAGGTGGGCTCTGGAAACCTTTAAACGCGTTTATCTCCGTAAATAAGCGTCTAATCGCTTAAATAGGGTGTTTAAAATCGTCGATTTTCGGAATCCCGATTTTGGTCCAAATAAGTATACTAGAACCTTGATTTTTGGTCAGGTGGGCTCTGGAAACCTTTAAACGCGTTTATCTCCGTAAATAAGCGTCTAATCGCTTAAATAGGGTGTTTAAAATCGTCGATTTTCGGAAACCCGATTTTGGTCCAAATAAGTATACTAGAACCTTGATTTTTGGTCAGGTGGGCTCTGGAAACCTTTAAACGCGTTTATCTCCGTAAATAAGCGTCTAATCGCTTAAATAGGGTGTTTAAAATCGTCGATTTTCGGAATCCCGATTTTGGTCCAAATAAGTATACTAGAACCTTGATTTTTGGTCAGGTGGGCTCTGGAAACCTTTAAACGCGTTTATCTCCGTAAATAAGCGTCTAATCGCTTAAATAGGGTGTTTAAAATCGTCGATTTTCGGAAACCCGATTTTGGTCCAAATAAGTATACTAGAACCTTGATTTTTGGTCAGGTGGGCTCTGGAAACCTTTAAACGCGTTTATCTCCGTAAATAAGCGTCTAATCGCTTAAATAGGGTGTTTAAAATCGTCGATTTTCGGAATCCCGATTTTGGTCCAAATAAGTATACTAGAACCTTGATTTTTGGTCAGGTGGGCTCTGGAAACCTTTAAACGCGTTTATCTCCGTAAATAAGCGTCTAATCGCTTAAATAGGGTGTTTAAAATCGTCGATTTTCGGAATCCCGATTTTGGTCCAAATAAGTATACTAGAACCTTGATTTTTGGTCAGGTGGGCTCTGGAAACCTTTAAACGCGTTTATCTCCGTAAATAAGCGTCTAATCGCTTAAATAGGGTGTTTAAAATCGTCGATTTTCGGAAACCCGATTTTGGTCCAAATAAGTATACTAGAACCTTGATTTTTGGTCAGGTGGGCTCTGGAAACCTTTAAACGCGTTTATCTCCGTAAATAAGCGTCTAATCGCTTAAATAGGGTGTTTAAAATCGTCGATTTTCGGAAACCCGATTTTGGTCCAAATAAGTATACTAGAACCTTGATTTTTGGTCAGGTGGGCTCTGGAAACCTTTAAACGCGTTTATCTCCGTAAATAAGCGTCTAATCGCTTAAATAGGGTGTTTAAAATCGTCGATTTTCGGAATCCCGATTTTGGTCCAAATAAGTATACTAGAACCTTGATTTTTGGTCAGGTGAGCTCTGGAAACCTTTAAACGCGTTTATCTCCGTAAATAAGCGTCTAATCGCTTAAATAGGGTGTTTAAAATCGTCGATTTTCGGAATCCCGATTTTGGTCCAAATAAGTATACTAGAACCTTGATTTTTGGTCAGGTGGGCTCTGGAAACCTTTAAACGCGTTTATCTCCGTAAATAAGCGTCTAATCGCTTAAATAGGGTGTTTAAAATCGTCGATTTTCGGAAACCCGATTTTGGTCCAAATAAGTATACTAGAACCTTGATTTTTGGTCAGGTGGGCTCTGGAAACCTTTAAACGCGTTTATCTCCGTAAATAAGCGTCTAATCGCTTAAATAGGGTGTTTAAAATCGTCGATTTTCGGAAACCCGATTTTGGTCCAAATAAGTATACTAGAACCTTGATTTTTGGTCAGGTGAGCTCTGGAAACCTTTAAACGCGTTTATCTCCGTAAATAAGCGTCTAATCGCTTAAATAGGGTGTTTAAAATCGTCGATTTTCGGAAACCCGATTTTGGTCCAAATAAGTATACTAGAACCTTGATTTTTGGTCAGGTGGGCTCTGGAAACCTTTAAACGCGTTTATCTCCGTAAATAAGCGTCTAATCGCTTAAATAGGGTGTTTAAAATCGTCGATTTTCGGAAACCCGATTTTGGTCCAAATAAGTATACTAGAACCTTGATTTTTGGTCAGGTGAGCTCTGGAAACCTTTAAACGCGTTTATCTCCGTAAATAAGCGTCTAATCGCTTAAATAGGGTGTTTAAAATCGTCGATTTTCGGAAACCCGATTTTGGTCCAAATAAGTATACTAGAACCTTGATTTTTGGTCAGATGGGCTCTGGAAACCTTTAAACGCGTTTATCTCCGTAAATAAGCGTCTAATCGCTTAAAAAGGGTGTTTAAAATCGTCGATTTTCGGAAACCCGATTTTGGTCCAAATAAGTATACTAGAACCTTGATTTTTGGTCAGGTGAGCTCTGGAAACCTTTAAACGCGTTTATCTCCGTAAATAAGCGTCTAATCGCTTAAAAGGGGTGTTTAAAATCGTCGATTTTCGGAATCCCGATTTTGGTCCAAATAAGCATACTAGAACCTTGATTTTTGGTCAGGTGAGCTCTGGAAACCTTTAAACGCGTTTATCTCCGTAAATAAGCGTCTAATCGCTTAAATAGGGTGTTTAAAATCGTCGATTTTCGGAATCCCGATTTTGGTCCAAATAAGTATACTAGAACCTTGATTTTTGGTCAGGTGGGCTCTGGAAACCTTTAAACGCGTTTATCTCCGTAAATAAGCGTCTAATCGCTTAAATAGGGTGTTTAAAATCGTCGATTTTCGGAATCCCGATTTTGGTCCAAATAAGTATACTAGAACCTTGATTTTTGGTCAGGTGAGCTCTGGAAACCTTTAAACGCGTTTATCTCCGTAAATAAGCGTCTAATCGCTTAAATAGGGTGTTTAAAATCGTCGATTTTCGGAAACCCGATTTTGGCCCAAATAAGTAAACTAGAACATTGATTTTTGGTCAGGTGGGCTCTGGAAAACTTTAAACGCGTTTATCTCCGTAAATAAGCGTCTAATCGCTTAAATAGGGTGTTTAAAATCGTCGATTTTCGGAACCCGATTTTGGTCCAAATCAGTATACTAGAACCTTGATTTTTGGTCAGGTGGGCTCTGGAAACCTTTAAACGCGTTTATCTCCGTAAATAAGCGTCTAATCGCTTAAATAGGGTGTTTAAAATCGTCGATTTTCGGAAACCCGATTTTGGTCCAAATAAGTATACTAGAACCTTGATTTTTGGTCAGGTGAGCTCTGGAAACCTTTAAACGCGTTTATCTCCGTAAATAAGCGTCTAATCGCTTAAATAGGGTGTTTAAAATCGTCGATTTTCGGAATCCCGATTTTGGTCCAAATAAGTATACTAGAACCTTGATTTTTGGTCAGGTGGGCTCTGGAAACCTTTAAACGCGTTTATCTCCGTAAATAAGCGTCTAATCGCTTAAATAGGGTGTTTAAAATCGTCGATTTTCGGAATCCCGATTTTGGTCCAAATAAGTATACTAGAACCTTGATTTTTGGTCAGGTGGGCTCTGGAAACCTTTAAACGCGTTTATCTCCGTAAATAAGCGTCTAATCGCTTAAATAGGGTGTTTAAAATCGTCGATTTTCGGAAACCCGATTTTGGTCCAAATAAGTATACTAGAACCTTGATTTTTGGTCAGGTGGGCTCTGGAAACCTTTAAACGCGTTTATCTCCGTAAATAAGCGTCTAATCGCTTAAATAGGGTGTTTAAAATCGTCGATTTTCGGAATCCCGATTTTGGTCCAAATAAGTATACTAGAACCTTGATTTTTGGTCAGGTGGGCTCTGGAAACCTTTAAACGCGTTTATCTCCGTAAATAAGCGTCTAATCGCTTAAATAGGGTGTTTAAAATCGTCGATTTTCGGAAACCCGATTTTGGTCCAAATAAGTATACTAGAACCTTGATTTTTGGTCAGGTGAGCTCTGGAAACCTTTAAACGCGTTTATCTCCGTAAATAAGCGTCTAATCGCTTAAATAGGGTGTTTAAAATCGTCGATTTTCGGAAACCCGATTTTGGTCCAAATAAGTATACTAGAACCTTGATTTTTGGTCAGGTGGGCTCTGGAAACCTTTAAACGCGTTTATCTCCGTAAATAAGCGTCTAATCGCTTAAATAGGGTGTTTAAAATCGTCGATTTTCGGAATCCCGATTTTGGTCCAAATAAGTATACTAGAACCTTGATTTTTGGTCAGGTGGGCTCTGGAAACCTTTAAACGCGTTTATCTCCGTAAATAAGCGTCTAATCGCTTAAATAGGGTGTTTAAAATCGTCGATTTTCGGAAACCCGATTTTGGTCCAAATAAGTATACTGGAACCTTGATTTTTGGTCAGGTGGGCTCTGGAAACCTTTAAACGCGTTTATCTCCGTAAATAAGCGTCTAATCGCTTAAATAGGGTGTTTAAAATCGTCGATTTTCGAAATCCGATTTTGGTCCAAATAAGTATACTAGAACCTTGATTTTTGGTCAGGTGGGCTCTGGAAACCTTTAAACGCGTTTATCTCCGTAAATAAGCGTCTAATCGCTTAAATAGGGTGTTTAAAATCGTCGATTTTCGGAAACCCGATTTTGGTCCAAATAAGTATACTAGAACCTTGATTTTTGGTCAGGTGGGCTCTGGAAACCTTTAAACGCGTTTATCTCCGTAAATAAGCGTCTAATCGCTTAAATAGGGTGTTTAAAATCGTCGATTTTCGGAAACCCGATTTTGGTCCAAATAAGTATACTAGAACCTTGATTTTTGGTCAGGTGGGCTCTGGAAACCTTTAAACGCGTTTATCTCCGTAAATAAGCGTCTAATCGCTTAAATAGGGTGTTTAAAATCGTCGATTTTCGGAAACCCGATTTTGGTCCAAATAAGTATACTAGAACCTTGATTTTTGGTCAGGTGGGCTCTGGAAACCTTTAAACGCGTTTATCTCCGTAAATAAGCGTCTAATCGCTTAAATAGGGTGTTTAAAATCGTCGATTTTCGGAAACCCGATTTTGGTCCAAATAAGTATACTAGAACCTTGATTTTTGGTCAGGTGGGCTCTGGAAACCTTTAAACGCGTTTATCTCCGTAAATAAGCGTCTAATCGCTTAAATAGGGTGTTTAAAATCGTCGATTTTCGGAAACCCGATTTTGGTCCAAATAAGTATACTAGAACCTTGATTTTTGGTCAGGTGGGCTCTGGAAACCTTTAAACGCGTTTATCTCCGTAAATAAGCGTCTAATCGCTTAAATAGGGTGTTTAAAATCGTCGATTTTCGGAAACCCGATTTTGGTCCAAATAAGTATACTAGAACCTTGATTTTTGGTCAGGTGGGCTCTGGAAACCTTTAAACGCGTTTATCTCCGTAAATAAGCGTCTAATCGCTTAAATAGGGTGTTTAAAATCGTCGATTTTCGGAATCCCGATTTTGGTCCAAATCAGTATACTAGAACCTTGATTTTTGGTCAGGTGGGCTCTGGAAACCTTTAAACGCGTTTATCTCCGTAAATAAGCGTCTAATCGCTTAAATAGGGTGTTTGAAATCGTCGATTTTCGGAAACCCGATTTTGGCCCAAATAAGTATACTAGAACCTTGATTTTTGGTCAGGTGGGCTCTGGAAACCTTTAAACGCGTTTATCTCCGTAAATAAGCGTCTAATCGCTTAAATAGGGTGTTTAAAATCGTCGATTTTCGGAAACCCGATTTTGGTCCAAATAAGTATACTAGAACCTTGATTTTTGGTCAGGTGGGCTCTGGAAACCTTTAAACGCGTTTATCTCCGTAAATAAGCGTCTAATCGCTTAAATAGGGTGTTTAAAATCGTCGATTTTCGGAATCCCGATTTTGGTCCAAATAAGTATACTAGAACCTTGATTTTTGGTCAGGTGGGCTCTGGAAACCTTTAAACGCGTTTATCTCCGTAAATAAGCGTCTAATCGCTTAAATAGGGTGTTTAAAATCGTCGATTTTCGGAAACCCGATTTTGGTCCAAATAAGTATACTAGAACCTTGATTTTTGGTCAGGTGGGCTCTGGAAACCTTTAAACGCGTTTATCTCCGTTATTAAGCGTCTAATCGCTTAAAAAGGGTGTTTAAAATCGTCGATTTTCGGAAACCCGATTTTGGTCCAAATAAGTATACTAGAACCTTGATTTTTGGTCAGGTGGGCTCTGGAAACCTTTAAACGCGTTTATCTCCGTTATTAAGCGTCTAATCGCTTAAATAGGGTGTTTAAAATCGTCGATTTTCGGAAACCCGATTTTGGTCCAAATAAGCATACTAGAACCTTGATTTTTGGTCAGGTGAGCTCTGGAAACCTTTAAACGCGTTTATCTCCGTAAATAAGCGTCTAATCGCTTAAAAGGGGTGTTTAAAATCGTCGATTTTCGGAAACCCGATTTTGGTCCAAATAAGTATACTAGAACCTTGATTTTTGGTCAGGTGGGCTCTGGAAACCTTTAAACGCGTTTATCTCCGTAAATAAGCGTCTAATCGCTTAAATAGGGTGTTTAAAATCGTCGATTTTCGGAATCCCGATTTTGGTCCAAATAAGTATACTAGAACCTTGATTTTTGGTCAGGTGGGCTCTGGAAACCTTTAAACGCGTTTATCTCCGTAAATAAGCGTCTAATCGCTTAAATAGGGTGTTTAAAATCGTCGATTTTCGGAATCCCGATTTTGGTCCAAATAAGTATACTAGAACCTTGATTTTTGGTCAGGTGGGCTCTGGAAACCTTTAAACGCGTTTATCTCCGTAAATAAGCGTCTAATCGCTTAAATAGGGTGTTTAAAATCGTCGATTTTCGGAAACCCGATTTTGGTCCAAATAAGCATACTAGAACCTTGATTTTTGGTCAGGTGAGCTCTGGAAACCTTTAAACGCGTTTATCTCCGTAAATAAGCGTCTAATCGCTTAAATAGGGTGTTTAAAATCGTCGATTTTCGGAAACCCGATTTTGGTCCAAATAAGTATACTAGAACCTTGATTTTTGGTCAGGTGGGCTCTGGAAACCTTTAAACGCGTTTATCTCCGTAAATAAGCGTCTAATCGCTTAAATAGGGTGTTTAAAATCGTCGATTTTCGGAAACCCGATTTTGGTCCAAATAAGTATACTAGAACCTTGATTTTTGGTCAGGTGGGCTCTGGAAACCTTTAAACGCGTTTATCTCCGTAAATAAGCGTCTAATCGCTTAAATAGGGTGTTTAAAATCGTCGATTTTCGGAATCCCGATTTTGGTCCAAATAAGTATACTAGAACCTTGATTTTTGGTCAGGTGAGCTCTGGAAACCTTTAAACGCGTTTATCTCCGTAAATAAGCGTCTAATCGCTTAAATAGGGTGTTTAAAATCGTCGATTTTCGGAAACCCGATTTTGGTCCAAATAAGTATACTAGAACCTTGATTTTTGGTCAGGTGGGCTCTGGAAACCTTTAAACGCGTTTATCTCCGTAAATAAGCGTCTAATCGCTTAAATAGGGTGTTTAAAATCGTCGATTTTCGGAATCCCGATTTTGGTCCAAATAAGTATACTAGAACCTTGATTTTTGGTCAGGTGGGCTCTGGAAACCTTTAAACGCGTTTATCTCCGTAAATAAGCGTCTAATCGCTTAAATAGGGTGTTTCAAATCGTCGATTTTCAGAATCCCGATTTTGGTCCAAATAAGTATACTAGAACCTTGATTTTTGGTCTGGTGGGCTCTGGAAACCTTTAAACGCGTTTATCTCCGTAAATAAGCGTCTAATCGCTTAAATAGGGTGTTTAAAATCGTCGATTTTCGGAATCCCGATTTTGGTCCAAATAAGTATACTAGAACCTTGATTTTTGGTCAGGTGAGCTCTGGAAACCTTTAAACGCGTTTATCTCCGTAAATAAGCGTCTAATCGCTTAAAAAGGGTGTTTAAAATCGTCGATTTTCGGAAACCCGATTTTGGTCCAAATAAGTATACTAGAACCTTGATTTTTGGTCAGGTGGGCTCTGGAAACCTTTAAACGCGTTTATCTCCGTAAATAAGCGTCTAATCGCTTAAATAGGGTGTTTAAAATCGTCGATTTTCGGAAACCCGATTTTGGTCCAAATAATTATACTAGAACCTTGATTTTTTGGTCAGGTGAGCTCTGGAAACCTTTAAACGCGTTTATCTCCGTAAATAAGCGTCATCAACTAAATAGAATTGATTTTGGTCCAATAAGCACGTAATTTTTCGTCCCACTACCAAAACCAGTAGTAATAAGCACGGCCGTTGTGTTGGCTTCACGTGATTTCACGTAAATTCATTCTACGTGAAAGTATAAATGTTACGTGATTTTTCGTACAATGATTCCACTAAGGACGCAATGTTCACCTGATTTTACTGAAGAAAATTTGGTTACGTGTTCAGGTGAGATTGCGTGAAATTTCACGTGTGGCAATGTAGTAATTTTCCTATAAATAAAAAATCAATAGAAGCGCTTTAATTTCCACATATGTATAATACCAGGTGAGTGAGCCAGTATTGGTATATGAACCAGTGTTGGCACTAGTTGTGGGACCAGTTTTAGCACTACATATTTAAAATATACAGGCTAATAAAGGACACTTTCAATGGTAGCACCAATACTGCGTCACTTACAATATATTCAGTTTGTTTACCTGCCGTTCAAACTTGAACAATGTGCAAACTGCAAGAGAATAAGTTTCCAGATCTTCAACGCGTAGCCTATCCCTATGACTTAGATGGTGTTTGGCAATTAATCCTGCCAAATGCAGTTGTTTCGCTTCAGAAAGCTCACCTGCATTGGCCCTCTGTATTATGTTCTTGCCTTCTTCGGATTCTGTTAACAAATTTGTCAGTACAAGTGGAGAAAAAATATTCCAGCGATTGCGAGATCGGTTTTCTCTGTCGCTAGCTGGGTCTCCCGAAGTGCTCGCTACTGGCACTGAGCTGTCGTCTGGAGCAATTTGAACTTCCGACAAATCTTCGAAAGCAATCGGATCTTGTGAACTACTTGTTGAGTAATCGCCTGTCTCAAGGGAAGAGGAAAATATGCACGCAGTGATGATATTGCGTATCGCAGATTTCTGAAAAATAAGAAAAGAATAATTATTAATATACAGCTTTCGCAATCAACTTTTACTTACATTTCGCTGTCTCCAGGCCTCGATCAGGCCGAAAAGATGAAACGCTTTACTATAATAAACGGTTTGCTCTGTTTGCTCCAGCACCAAGCGAAACTGTTCTTCCGATATGGTTAGGAGATCAAAATGAGTAATTCCACCCTCTGAAATTAAAATCATTGATATTATTGTTCAATGTTGGCGTTTAAATATTATGAATTATTAAACAATACCTTCAAATATTTGCAGCAAACCGCCAGGCAACTCCAAATCAGCGAGCAACACTTTCATCAAACTGCTTGACGACGCCATATTGATCTTTTTTCATACATGAAAATCACGTAACCCATTTGATGTGAACGGAAACACACACATACAACCATAAACAGAATGTTTACGTGAAAAATTTGTCATTTTCTCCACCAGCTTGAGTAAACATGACAAGGAATGTACATCAGTTTCACTAACATCATGTAACATTGAAAAACACTAACATCATGTAACATTGAAACAGAAGCAGTTGCACCGGGTACGTGATTTTTCACGTAGATTGGACGTGCATATTTTTAGGAGTGTAGTTCTAAAATACTGGGCTCCTTATTTCACCTCATCTTGTTCAAAAGGGCTTGAACAAAATAAGTGGCTTACACAGATCACTTGAAGATGTGATATGACGAAACATTTTTAATATTAGCATAGAACATGAGTCGATGTTTCATAAGTTGACTGAGATGCTTTATTGAAAATGTATTAACGTAAGGCTAACAAATGTATTTGAAATTGAAATGCTTTCAAAATTGTAATCAACAGTAAGTGGATGAGATCGAAAAGCAAGTTGGATGACAGTAACTTGCGGTACCAGTGCAACAACAACCAATAGGAGAAGAAACAGATGAGAACTTATTCAAAGTTGAACTTATCAATTGCTAAAATGTACTAAATATAGTCACTAGATTCATAGTCTGGCGGATACAATGATGGGAGCCAATTTGAACTGTCACTTGGCGGAGCCAATCGAGCAAATCTCGAGTAATTTATGTTAAAGGCCTTAAAGCCATTTGTAAACAATAACTTTAAATGTTGATTTCTCACGAATTACGAGAATCCCACCATATCCTGCTACTCCATATGGCAGAACTAACATTCTTCTACCAAATGCTGCTTTCATTTCACGAGAGTGATTTGAGATTCAAGAGAAATCGATATTGAAAGTCATTGTTTACAAATGGCTTTTAGGCGCTTAACATGAATTACTCGAGATATGCTCGATTGGCTCCGCCAAGTGACAGTTCAAATTGGCTCCCGTCATTGTATCCGCCAGACTATGAATCTAGTGACTATAGTACTAATCACCAAACTATTATTCCGGTTTCGTTTCGGCAATCAAACGCCTCTCTCTTTCTTGCTTCACTTTCTGCCTCCTACTATTCCTTCACTCTGACTATCCCCTATTTTCAACAGCCTCTTACTATCCGGTATCTTAAGCAGGATTCACTTGACCCCTGTGGTTATTATTATGTGATACCAAATCTATACTTCTACCCTGGTACTGTATGGACAGTGGTTTTCATCGCTGGAGACCTGGCCCTGTGACCCCCTTCTGTGCTTGAAAATGAAAATGAAATGAAAATGTTTTATTGTATTATCTTTTTCGCTAGCTATGTGACAAACGAAACCCCATATGACGAGAGGCCAAGCAAATTAGGCAAATGTTCAACGATATACAACTTTTTACAAAAAAAACCTGTCCAATCCTTTTACCTTCCCATAATCCCTGAGCAGCCGGTTTACCACAAACCACGCAGAACTTAATTGACCCCCATGGGTTAAAGATGCTGTGATGCTCACTCCCCTTCCCCTCCCTGATGTATTATGGACGATGTGAAATTTCGCATCGGTGACTTGGCCCTCGACCCCCTTGTACATCACAAAATGAAAAAATGAAAATGAAAGTTACAAACTAAATGTTCACATAGGTAAAATAAAAATGATTGTACAAGAAAATCGTAGACCCAATGTTGGGGACATATTTTTTTGGATGTTCCCAATTATGGCCTGTTGAATCAATAACGTAGTAAAAAAGTTGTTATTGCTAAAATTTCAATTGGAAATGCATGAATTTGCGGTTGTTTATATCCAAGTGGCTCATCTGAACACAAATTGAAGAGACAAAATCATTGTATAGTGAGATATAATGTTTTAATTATTGAATGGCTGATAAATCATATATGAACATCGCTTAAGTGTTTCGAGGCAGTTTTACTTTAGTTTGTTTTGTGAAATATTGTATCAAGTAAATCGAGTACAGCTTACGATGCCTTAATTCATAAAATTAGGAAATAAAAACCGAACAAAGACTGCCTTTAGTAGTAAATCCATCGAATGCGACGAACTTGCATCCACAAATAGACCCAATTTGGTGCCTATAGACCGACATTAAATCCACATCCCTCGAATGTTTCTGACTTTATAAAAAGAGTTGTGTAACTTTTCGTGATACATACTACTAAATATCTTATCAAACATATCTTAGCAAGTGTATAACTACTTGAATCTCGCTTACAGCTTAAAAACTATATGAGTTATAATAAAAAATGTGATCGATGGTTGCATAATCGGCTGAGTCAAGGGACACATACCCTAACTTGTAAGTGTTTTACGAAATTTCCTATGAAAATGTCACTCAAAATAGAGGAAAGAGGGTTACCCAGAGGGAACCTTTTAATTGTTTATAAGAATAATTTCTGAAAGAAAAATGATTTTTTTCCATGCAAAGTTGTGAAACTTTTATGTACTTCCATAACATGTCGTCGTTTTGAGTGAAGATTGGTATTTTGAAAGTCAGTTCAATAACCATCATTTGAATATAGTCCAAAAGTTACACGGGATTTTGCGACGTTTTGCTCAGTTCTTACAATTTAATTCATACATTTACTCCCTCATCCGAGTTTGAAAAGAGCATTATCGAAACCCAGCCACCCCTCACTGTAGGTTACAGCTATGTAACGTGTTTTCTAAAGGCTTTCACAAACACGAAAATAACGATTATAAAAATTGTCTTAATAAAGGTAAACTTTGTAATGATTTGTGTGAATCATGCTTAATTATATTCTAGACAATTTAAATTTGTTCGAAAGTCAACCACTCGTCCAAATAATAACCACCTTAAAGCTGTGAACGTCATTGCGGATTACCCCTGGATGAATTTAATTTTGTCTTGCCTTGCCTATTTGAGCCCCGGTGTAGCTGGTTGTGCCAGGTGACCCCAAGGGATCGATCATATTTCTCGCCACATTCGAGGCACTCGTTCATCGGGAACCACCTCCGGCAGATTTTGCATTCTATGCGTACGGAAAACTTCTGACCTGTTGCTGTTTTGTCAATCTCCTCAGAATGCTGTTGAGTGAGATGCTCCCGTATGAGGGCAGGATCATCGAGGTTTCGTTGAAAACAGATTTGACACTCAGATGTTACATATAAATGTGGATACCTTTTGCTGCTTTTCAGTTCGTGAATGGCAACGTGTTGCTTCATCAGTTTGTGATTTGCTATTAATTTATCGCAAATATCGCAGGAGTACATGTGGGTGAACTGGTTTTTAGCACCATTCAGCAGTCTGGCCGCTCTGACGCTATATCCTCTGTAGCTGGCTTTTTTAATGAATATTTTTAAAAACGCATTTGGATAGATTCTATGCGGGATGCACACATGCTCATAGTTCTTTATTGCCTTTGATGACGGACCAATGTTTATGTAGGGTATGCCTCTTGGACGTTCAAGTTTACTTTCATGAACAGTTGATGCTTCGATACTAGTCGCTTCATCGTCGGAATCATCAACGCAAATCGTAGCAATTTCCTCTTGTTTCGGTATGACTTGCCCGATTACATCATCCGGAAGGAAATCGATTGTATAAGCATCGTCTTCTTCACTCGCATCTTCATCATTTAAATCAATAGTTTCGATTGTATTATCTTCTTCCTCCGGCAGAGGATGGCTGTCTATATCCATATTTGGACATTCATCATCTATTAATTGTAACTCTTCCTGCTTGATTTGATCAAGCTGTTCCGGGAGTTCAGCCTTAATTTGCTCTTGAATCATGCTAATCGGAGGCAAATTCAACCCGCAATTCACAGCAATGTCTTCTAGATTCAACTCTTCTTTCTTGATTTGAACGGGCGGTTTCGAGGGCTCCGCCGTTGTTTCCTGTTTAACCGTAGCCCATTCGAAGTTGTTGGGGTTAAAGTCACCAGGATCTGGTTCTTCTTCCATATTGATTTTGTACGGATTCAAATCGTCGAAATCTTCGGCATCCAATCCCCATTTCGAGACGTTTTCAAGCTGAATCTTTGTTATGATCTCCTCAGGGGCAGCACTCGTGGTGCACTGTAGGTTTTGCTCGTTTGAACCACTAGAACCGGCAGGAGCTGTATCAGTTGAAATCCTGGGGGAATCAGTACGCCTTTGAACACGAGTTGCGGATGAAAATTTCCTCGGACGGTACTGTCGGGGATTTAGAGGACGCTGCAAAATGATGATGGTTAGCTGGGATAGTTTGTTCAAGAACTATTAACTCACTAATAGATGAACTGTGGGCGTTTGGCGTTCAACTTTTGATGACTTGTTTTTCATGTTGGAAACAGTTAAAATCAGACGAAAAATCACAATTTTAATAAAAACAAAATGTATATAAATTTCATGTTAAGTGGAAATAGCAGTGTTGTTGTTTTGGTCTTGTGGGCTGCATACTGATGTTTTTTTCCTTAGCAATGGGCGATCTCGAATCATCAACACTCAAAATTATCACTCAAAGATAGGTTTGATTTTTGATCAATTTCCCATATCCGGAGTAAATCGTGTTTAGGGCGAAATTAACCAAATTGAAACGTGTAAAACTCAGCAGATAGAACATATCTGTCAAACAACGGATATGTAAACACAAAATCAAAATTGAAAGGCGCTGTTATATTTGTGTCGTTGTTATTAAGAAAGTTGTGTTTTATTTCACAATTCAACACTACAACTTATATCTCGTGATATAGACTATCGTGATATAAGCATCTGTACATCATTCACTGGAAATAATGTGCATGGCATTTGATATCAAGATACTCTATATCACGTTATATAGGTTGTAATATGAGCGGGGTTTTACATTAAATGTATTCTGATAAAACAATAATAAAGTAACTTCCAAACTGGTACATAAATATGTAAGTGAAAAATTGCGTGCGTTGGAAAAAAATCTTGTGGGATGTTACGAACAACTGCATAAATTGGTGAAACGGACCATGAATATGTAACATTTCATTCCCCAGCAATGCCTTGAGTTTACAGAAGAAAATCCAATCGTCAATTTGTATAATTGAATTTATTTTATTACACATACAAAACAAACGTTGAACACTTAATAGAGAATAGAAAGAAACAGTTTTGACCGAACACGTTAAACGAAAAAAAGGATGTTTCTTATTTTTGAAATTGGTTGGAAGAATAAATTTGCTAGCAGCGAAAGAATATTTGTTTTGTAATTGTCCGTTTTACCCCCACCAACTGTCCACTTCATCCGCAATAAAAACGAAGTTGATTTCTTTGACTTGATTAAATTTTGAAAATAGAATATTAAACTACAACATGCTGCATATAAGTTTAAGAACACCTAAATCATCTATCCAACAATCGAAGACTTAATTTAATATTTTTGGTTTGCGTGGATGAAACTTTGCGATAAACTGTTGATATACCTACAATTCACGAATCCAACATGAAATAACAAAACGACACGGAGTGATGTTGTTTTTTGAAATCTCCCAGCAGGATTATAGCGTCTACTTTAACGCTGACACCCAACAATAACCACAATCTTCGGGAACGTATTTTGGAAGAGGCAATTTCGTTTCACACAACAAAATTCTTAAGGTACTTTTCTCCTGTGCTATTTTTTTTGAGTGTGTCAACAAGCGTTGCAATGTTCTGGGAGTTCCCGTAATGTGCCGAAGGTGCCGATGTGTTGACAGCCTAAATTGTTATTTTCTGCTGAGCCTGGCAACCAGGAAATGCATATTGGCAAGGTTGCTGGTTTCATATTTCTATTAGCTCAACTGTCAAAAGTGTGCCTCAGTGTGCCACACATGTGGTATGGATTGAAAATCAAAGTGCCGCTGTTAGGAAACCCGGATAAAAATAACCATACAATTAAATACAATACATTAATATAAAATAACATAAAAACCTATTTACGACCATGAATCTAATTGTTCGTGAATCAGATAAAGGAAAAATGCATATTGTCATTACAGTAGATCTACAATTCACCCCATATGTTTGGATTTGCAACAATTGTGAAACTATACAATTGATAGTTATTGGTTCAAATTTGGTCGGAAAATAATGATTTTTTCTATAGTTAAGATACATAACAACCCCCCTTTTCTATTGTCGATGTCTCAGTTTACATTAAATTCTGTTGTGGTAACAATAACTCCTATTGTCATCTTATAGTTGTGAACAATATACATACTATAGATTCTATTGTATGGTTACAATACATTCAATTGTAAATCTATGAGATTTTTTTATTCGGGAACATATTCGTCTAGTGTGTGAGACATCGTGGCTGGCACACTGTTCTAAGCAACTTACCTATGCTTTTTCATCAAGTTTTCTTAATTTCTTTTCTCTATGTAAGAATTTCTATTATGAATGAACTTCAGCATTCATTTCTTTCCATTTCATTAGTACGAAAATTATTTTAAATGAAAACAATTTTAAGTTTCAATTGTTTTATTTGTTTATTTCAAACAGGAATTCTGTTCAATGTAAACGCAAATTTGCCTAAAAAAATCACGCAGGCTGGTAACATCTACTCAAAAGTATGTTTGTTTTCTCAGCTTTGGAAGAAAAAAAAAACAACCCACAAAATGGTCTATCCAAACAAATGTTAGTCTCAATTTCAACATCTGATCCTACGGTGGATGTACCTCCTGTTACTGCAGAACTATACGTTGCCTTCAGTCCACCGATCTGTTCCCTTTTTTGTCGACGCACCTTCGGCTGATGCCGAGCATTCCGTTTGAGACAGGAAGCCATCAAGTGTCCCTCTTCCTTGCATTTCTGCTTGTTGCCTTGGTATTATATATTTCCTTTCTGGCTGGCAAAGTGCAGCGATGACGGGATTTCATGTTTCACATCCATGTACCCGCCGCCGAGCCCGCCGCGCACACCAGTGTAGGCGGGAAAGCCCAGCTCCGCCGGAAACTTTTCCCACACGATGCGTTTTACGCGTCCATACCATAGACTAACTCTAAGGCCATTAGGTCTTGAACAAATACGATTTTTTACTTGGCTCAGTCAGTACTAGCACATCGGTCCCCAGGTCCGTCCCAAGCTTAATAATACGCCCCTAATAATGAACTCACACGAACACACTCTCAAATAATCCGTCAAAATAACACAGCAAATCAAAACAAAGGCGCAAATATGTACAGCAAGGTGCTGACTTCAAGGTGTATTTCGGACCAAGGGGTTCTACAACAGTGAACACGAAATACAGTTAATTCTCATTTAGCGTGAGTGTAAATTTGAGATGGACACCTTGTTTAAAGTGAGAGACACGCAGAGTGTACACGTTCGTTTGTAGTTATTCAAAACTGAGTAGAAAAAACTCAGTTTCGTTAAAAGTGGAACTACCCTTATTAGAGTAAGGCAGCCCTATAAATGCATCATAAGATTGATAAATTTTCAATAATAAATTGAAAAAACGCTCCCTAAAATGAAATGTATTGCTTGTTAAATTCAACAAAATATAACCATAAAATATATGAAATGTTCCATAGACATGTGAAAATAGCTCCATAGAATAATTAAAATTGAGCATTGAAAACCCGGATATGTTCATTAATGCTAGATACAATGCTAAATATATCATGTACAATCTAACAGTGATCCAGTTGAAAAGTAACCTTAGGCTTCAATTAATGTACCATACAAGATCAAGGTACTTTTCATCATCCAAATGGTACACTAATTGATGCTTAAGGTTACTTTTCGAGTAAACCATTGTCAGATTATACATGATATATTTAGCATTGGATCTATCATTAATTAACATATCCGGGTTTCCAATGCTCAATTTTCATTATTCTATGGAGCTGTTTTCAAATGTCTATGGATCATTTCATATACTTTATGGTTATATTTTGTTGAATTTAACAAGCAATTTTAGGGAGCATTTTTCAATTTTTTAATGAAAATTTGTCCAATCTTATGATGCGTATACCCTTTTGCCATTAGAGTAATTAAAGGGTTACTAATTTTTGATTAACTAGGTCACCTGACAAAATTAGAGTAAACATTACTCCGTCCCGTTTGCTTGTATTTTTTCAAAACTGTGTAAAAAACGACTCAGTTTTGTTAAAAGTGGAACTACTCTAATTAGAGTAGCTATATCTGGGGGTGCGACACATCTAAATCCAGATTAAAGATGATCGAAAAATCCCACGCTAACGAATCAATCTTAAAAAAATCTTGTTTCAGCTTGTAAATCTTTAAAATCTTTGATGAAGTTTGCAGAATCAGATAATTTCTTATCTCCATGCGAAGCGCCAGGAGTGGACAGTAATTTATTGCTAGAACGAATAGACACGAAGAGAAAGTGTATTGATAGTTCCGTAGAGGTCAACGGCAGGCTTTGAATATTTGAAAACGTTCCCAAGCGACTTACTGAAATACGGTGGTGAAGCACTGGCCAGAGCGCTGCACTGGGTAATTACCAAGATTTGGGAGGAGGAATGTTTACCGGAGGATTGGATGGAGGGAATAGTATATCCCATCTATAAAAACGGCGACAATCTAGATTGCTGCAATTATCGTGCGATCACGCTACTGAGCGCTGCCTACAAGTTGCTCTCCCAAATACTATGCCGCCGCCTGTTACCAATTGCAAAGAAGTTCGTGGGGCAATACCAAGCGGGATTCATGGGTGCCCGCGCTACTACGGACCAGATTTTCGCGATTCAGCAAGTGCTGCAGAAATGTAGCGAATACAACGATACATGCACGAATATGGATTTCCGGAAAAACTGACGCGGTTGATCAAAGCAACGAGTGATGTGTGTTGTCCGAGTATCAGGGACGTTCTCGAGTCACGGCGAGGTTACGGCAAGGTGATGGATTGTCGTGTTTGTTGTTTAACATTGCAATGGAGGGTGTGATTCGAAGTGCTGGGATAGGAAGTCTGTCCAACTATTTGGCTTCGCCGACGACGTTGATATCGTAGCACGTAACTGATTGGGCTTGTGAATGCGTCGAAAACAAAATACATGAAGGGAAGAGGCTCACGAGAAGGCAATGTTAGCCTCCTAGCACGAGTTCAGATCGACGGTGATGAAATCGCGGTAGTAGACGAATTCGTGTATCTGGGCTCATTGGTGACCGCCGATAATGACACCAGCAGAGAAATAAAAAGGCGCATCATGGCTGGTAATCGTGCCTACTTTGGACTCCGAAGGACGCTAAGATCGAACAAAGTTCGCCGAACCACAAAGTTGACCATCTACAAGACATTAATTAGACCGGTAGTTCTCTACGGCCACGAAACATGGACATTGCTAGTGGAGGACCAACGCGCCCTTGGAGTCTTTGAACGGAAGGTGCTGCGTACCATCTAGGGTGGAATGCAGATGGAAGACGGAACGTGGAGGAGGCGAATGAACCACGAATTGCACCAGTTGCTGGTAGAACCTCGCAAAAATCGGTCGACTACGATGGGCTGGGCATGTTGTAAAAATGTCGCACGACAGCCCAGTTAAAATGATTCTGGAAAACGAACCGACAGGAACAAGAAAAAGAGGCGCGCAATGAACAAGGTGGATCGATCAAGTAGAAGGCGACCTGCGGATCCTCCGCAGACAGCGAGGCTGGCGAGTGACAGCCATGGACCGAATAGAATGGAGACAACTCCTGTGTACAGCAGAGGCCACGCCGGCCTTAGTCTGATTGGTAAGGTAAGTATGTTTAAAAACGAGCGGAGGGCATTTGAACGGTAGTATATCGATCGGGCGCATAACCCTTTGCCATACTACTTCATGCAGGGTAGGCAAGGGGCAGGGATGCCATATTCACAGACATGTCTGTAAATTTGCAGACTTTTCATTTTTATTGCAGACTTTTTTAACGATGCAAACATTTAGCAGACATTTTATTTATGTTGCAGACTTTTACGGACATTTGAAATATTTTTAAATTTTCAAATAAAGGTATTCTCTGACGTTCGGATTTAAAACGTAAAAGGAACTGAACAGTATAGTATATACGGTAAGAAGCTTTGTCGTAATATTTTGAAATATCGTAGGTATCATTTAAAGTAGAAATCCTTGAAGAAACGAAAGCGGTGGGCCTCTTGGAGGCACAATAGGCCTGGAGATAAGTATCGTATAGGCCCTTTGCGAGGGTAACATGGAGTCCCTACTTATGTAGTGTTCAATTCCACGCGTGTTAAAACCCATGCGAAAAATTACTGTCCAAGCTTTGGTAATATTGGTCCTTTGCTATTAAGTCACAACGAAAATCAAGGTACACAACAATGGAACGTCTCAGGACGATGCGTCATAGAAGCTGAGGAAAGAACTTCTCTCAAGTTCAGGAAATAAATTCCCAGAAGATTCGGAAGAAACTTCTCGAATGGTTAGTTGGAACTTCCTAGAAGTGCTTGGCAGCTTTTCCAAAGCTCAGACGAGAACATTCTGCATTTCAGAATAAGGATTTCTCAAAATTCTTTAGAGAGAAAAAAAAAATTAAACTTCCAAGGAGCATTGGGGGTGGGGATTAGTTCCGGAACAAACTTCTCCAAAGTTCTAGAGAAAACTTCCCAAAAGTTCTGAAGAGGATTTCTCAGAAGTCTAGGAAGAAACTTCAAGAACAAATTTAAGTGTACTTTCCTAAAAAATTTGGAATAAAATTTTCCTCGCAGTTCCGGATGGGACCAATCAGAAGTTTGGAAAGAATATGCTCAGAATAAACTTCCTCCAATTTCAGGAAGAAACCTACCAGAGAGTCTGCCCTGGGATGCATAGTTGCATAGTTTTTGTTTTTTTGCATTCTTTACCCTATAATACATTGCCTCCAAGTAAAAATAAAAAAAGTTTCTTCGAAAAATTGCGAGATAAATTGAAAAGAACGGTTTGGCGTAAGCACCATTTGGTCGCATGAATGACGTCTCTCCACATATTACATCACGGGTGGCTGTAAGCGAAGTTGAATGCACCAGGGAAAGCAGATTAGAGATTACATACACACTTTCCATCTATCGACCTCTGAAAAACACCTGGCCGGTTCCTTACGATCAGTGATACTGTCCCTCATACTGCCTTTATAGGCATCTGGAGTTGAAAACGGGATAGAATTGATGGATTTTTTTCCTTGGCGAGAAAGTGAAAAGAGATGAGCCTGGAATTCTGATATATAATCAAATACACAGGTAGTTAAAATTGCATAAGGAATTAGCGAGTGGGTGTTGAAATTGACGTCATCATTTATTGTACACGTTCCGCCCAGCAATCGCTCGTCCGTGATCCTTCCAACTAAAACACAACTCGCATTGAACTTCGTTCGTTGTTGATACTCCCTGATCAGTATCATCAGCTTTAGCAGAGTGCCCTGTCTGCTTTTCGTAAACACGATGAGCTTGAGAACGTTCGCGCTCTTCATGCCCCAGTTGGGTAAATTTTATGTTCAGGTCTCTCAACACCTTACGGTAGAAACTGTAACTGCAACATTCTTGCTTTTTTTTCAACTGACGCTCTTTGAAAGAGTCGAACATTTTCTGGACTGATGAGTCCGATGGTAGATATCATCAAAATCAAATGGGAGCTTTGCTGGGTAAAACTTTTCGTTGGTATTCGTGAAGCCAACCGGCGAGAGCCTTATGTATGACATATTATTCAGAACAGAACAGCCTGGTTTTTACGCCAAACTATGAGAATAAACGTTCAGTAATATGCCTGTTTATTCGCATAAGTTGGCGTATGCGTTTTAAAGATGATAAAAAAATGAAACTATTTTAATTATCTTGCTGGCCCACTTTTATTTGTAAAACATCATCAAATGGACAGAAAATTTGTGCATAATTGTTGGTATATACTGCATTTCAGCTTAAATCCGGAAAAACGCGTTTTCTTAACAACCATACCGATGGTGGTTACGTCAACTATGCATCCCAGGGCAGTACCGTAAAGTTCCGAATCGAACATTCCAGCATTTCAGAATGAGAACTTCTCGAAGTTCACGAAACCCCAGAAGTTATGGTAGATTCTTTTGATAAAATCAGGAAGAAACTTTCCAGAAGTATAGGGGGATCTTTCTAGTAGTTCAAGCAGGAATTTCTCAAATATTCAGGGACAAACTTCCCCGAAGTTCAGGCAAATACTCCCCTGAAGTTGAAAAGAGATTATTTCGGCAGTTCAGAAAAGAACTTCTCAGAAAAGAACTTCTTCTATGGTCAGAAAAAAAAAATTACCAAATGTTTCTGGAAGGTAAGGTTGGGTTCTTAAATGTGAATTTCGAAGAAAATAAGGAGTGGCTGCCAAGAAGTTCATGAGGAATTTTGCCTGAAGTTCAGGAGGCAACTTCCCAGAATAAAGCCTTGCAGAAGATCAGAAGAGAGTTTCCCTGAAATTTAAGAGATAATCACTGACTAATCGAAGAAGCAATCTATATAAAAATCATTCATATGACCATAATGATATTGACGATCATGAGTGATGTTTGCACCATATTAAAATATGGTACACACAATCAATGGTTATTGTTGAATAAAAAAAAGTCTGTTGATTTTATCAAATGAAAATTGTGATTTTAAAATACAAAACTGGAAAGAGTGTTACATTGGAATAAAAACTATAGAAAATTGTGTCATTTATGCGAATGCTTCAAGCTTCAGTGTCACTTTAAAAATATGAAACAATAGTGTAAGCACGCTTGCTATCGATTTGAAAATTTACACAAAGTTATCGATTAATTTTGCTCTTGCTTAAACGTCTGTCTGTGGTGTAAGGTTGCATACAATCCAAAAAATAGATGCAGACATGTTAACATAATCACACAAATAGCGATAATGACATAACTCGCTCTCTTATTACGTCATTTCGTTGAAACAAGTCTAATTTTCTTTAAAAAAATTACACTTTTATAGACATTCCCAGACATTTCAAATTTTTATCACAGACATTTGAAAAAAAATATCTGGCATCCCTGGCAAGGGGGGAAACCCGTTCCGTTTCCGTTATAAAAATACTAAGTATATCGACAAAATCAACTCCAAATTCTGTTGAAGAGTAAATTAAACAATGATTAAAGTACATAACGTTAAACTTTAAACGAACTTTACCATCTAATTTCATTAATAAATGTTAGGTAATGTTCAACTTTGCAAGCAGCTCTCACAATTTGACATTTTGCCCTTTGATTTTGCCAAAACAGACGATATCACTAGAGTAAACAACAGAATGAACGCGAAATGTATCTGTCAAAATGAACGACGATTCATTTCATATTCATCTTTAGTTAGATAATAGTTACTTTTGTAAGATCAACTCGGATGAAAAAGCATTTTATGTAATCTACGTGAATTTTCACGTAGCAATGACGTGTGGATTATTTTGAGTGTACCAAAACAATTGTTAAGTGGGATACCAAACAAGACAAGCCAACATTCTGGTTTTGGTGAATAGTGTTGAAGGAGTATTGTTATAAATATTTAATATTATTGATTCAGTCGATATAGCCTTCAAATGCCAATGAATCGATGGCCGTGAAAAACCAACTGATGCAATTTCTCTTTGGATAACTAAGATTTATGAAATCTTGGTGCTTCCTACATCAGTTTAGATAGATACCTGTTGGGGCAATTTGCGGACATTAAGATCAATTTACCATGTTATCATGAACATTTGAAGTTTAACTTATGCCTATACTTGCTACCGGCTTTTGCCGTTTGCTTTCGGAGGGTTAATGTTATGAAACCGTATCCAGTGGTTCCGCAGCCCAGCTTTCTGCTTGAATTTTTGATCCTCACACATATCACATTTGAAGCAATAATCAGTCCCGTGGATGAATGAGTGTGTCCTCAAGTGGCTAGCTTTTGTGAACTCAAGCCCACACACTTTGCAACTGTGAATCTTGATCGTTACTCCTATTAGTGGATGATTCGGATGCAGCTTCGCCTGATGGATCATTAGCTCGGACTTTTTATAATAAACCTTATCACAAACGATGCACATAACCTCCCGATCTACCGTGTGTATTGCCATGTGCTTCTTCAGCAGAGCCTTCTCGCAGAATTCCCGCTCACAGAGCTGACAGCGAATGTAATTGGCTCTGTTGTGGAGTCTTTTGTGCGCCCGTAGGCTACTGGCAAAGCGGAACTTCTTATCGCAAATAGTGCACGGAAACACCTGCTGCCTGTGGATTGGCTTGTGGGCATGTAAGGCAGTGTAATGTGTGAATGTCGCCGGGCATTCGTCGCATTTGAATGGCCTTTCATCTTCGTGACGTAGAAGATGGTGCCGCAAATCCACAGTGTACTTGTACTGTTTGCCGCAGAGCGGACAAACATGTCGTTCCTGGCGATGTTGAATCCGTTTGTGATTCGTTAGGTGGGAATTGTACACAAATGTTTTCGGGCATTCATCACACTTGAATCGTTGGTATTTCTCATGCTGGCCACGATGCACGGTTAAGCTGTAAAACGTTTTGTAAGACTTTCCACATATCTCGCAAATCACCGGCTGAAAGAGGAAAGGTTACAAAGTATCCGAATGTTGCAAAGAGAATCGTCAAAATTACCCCGGTCCTGGAGTTCGAATCCGGATGGGAGGATTTTCGGTGTTTTCTGAGCGCGATCCGTCCGCTGAAGACTTCGTCGCAAAGCTGGCAAGTTATTTCCCGGCTTCGGTTGACACTTTTGCGAGGACCGTCGTTTTTGTGCTTCCTTTTTTGCATTGGATTTGCTTCGGCTTCTACTGTTAATGTATTGTCTTCGCTTGAAAACTCTCCTGGATTTGTCATTTGTTCGTTAATGCCTGATTTTGGGAGTCTTCCAGGGTGTGCAAAAAGCGTCTGTAAGTTAACATCAATTCATTAAGAATCGCTTTTCCAGATTAAAAAAAATACCCACCGCCAATGGCACTTCGTCATCCTCACTCGTCGATAAACTCTCTTCTTTTTCTACATTTAACTCCACTAGTAACGTTTTTGTCGAATCTTCCCTCAGTGTTGGAATAGCATTTTCTTGGTATATTTCCACTTTTATGAACTCCACAGGTTGGAAAGAAGGAATAACCGGTTCGACTTTAACTACGACATTCGATTTGCAATCGATTTCTTCGAAGAGGTCCTGTTCATAAGTCTCGTCATCATGTCGATTTCCTTCACTCTCATCCATAATGCTGAAGTCTAGGTCGTTATCTGATTGGTCTTGGTTATTAGATTCTTCCAGTTTTGGTGAAATTAGTTCAAATTGGGTTCTCCACTCTGTTACTGGCAATAGTTCAGATTGCTTCGGAGTATTTTCAACCAGTTCAATTGTCTGCAGACTACTTTCTGCTGATGTCGAATTTCTCGCCGTTTCGTGAGCCTTGCTGTCTTCTGGTTTCGCATTCTTTCTGCGAAGCTGTTTCAGACCCATCTCTTTCCAGTGATTTCTCTGATTATGATTGCTCAAAAATTCAGCCTTATTGAAACTGTAGCAGCACATATCACACTGATAAACTCGACCTCGGAGTTTGCTGTGGGCCTGCAGTTCTTTATCCGACTTGAACGACCGACTGCAATAGTTACACTTGTAATTCAATTCATGTATCCGTCGATGGGTCTTAAGAGCGTGCACAGTGTTGAATACCTTACCACAAACAGCGCAGATTCGCTTGTCATGGCTCTCCAGATGGATCTTCAAACTTCTTTGCATCTTATAGTTTTGACCGCAGATCTGGCACATGTATGACTTCTCCGTGGCATGGACATCCCGACTATGCTGCTTGGCTTGTGCCGCCGTTGGAAAGACCGATTGACACTGGGGACACTTTGTGCCTTGCCCGGTGTGTTTGAAAATGTGACCATCCAATAAAGCCTGAACACGGAAACTTTCCGTACAGTGTGGGCACTTGTAAGGCTTTTCTCCAGTGTGTATCCTCCGGTGCAACGTAAGTTGACCTCTCTGAGCAAATCGCTTGTGGCAAAAATCACACTCGAATTCCCTAATTCCATAATGGGACCGTTCATGGATTATAAAATTACAACGATGTTTGAAGAACTTGCCACAAATATCACAAGTGATGTCGTATTTCGTTACATCTTTGGGGCGACCTAGTTTCTGGAATTGGTGATGAAATGATACAGGTTCCACTGAGGTTAACTTGGGAATGTTCACATACCTTTTTTTCTTCCGGAGATTTTATCAGCTTCCGAGGTCGACCCCTTTTTCGAACTTTTACTACTTCCTCCGTCTTTTTTCGCTCATCACCCGAGGTCGCACATTCTTGCATCTTTCGGTTAGGTTGGGTAAACTCCGGTCGCGAACTTTGATTTGTTTTTATTCTATTTTATCAGTAGTGAGAGAGTTAGGGGCACCCTATTCGTACCAATATACGAATGGAAACTATCAACAACAATATTGATGGTATGATGTGCAGTATTGACGCGTCTTATGCCTGTTTACAAATAATCAAATTTCACTCATCACATTTTTCAGCCATTTGGTCAAGCAGTTTTGCAGTCCCTTTCCATCAGCAATTTTAGGAAGTTGTTCTGATAAATTTGATGGTTTTTGAGAAACGCATTATTGAAGGCAATTTATCTTCGGGATTCTAGAATTAAAACCCTCAAAATAATGTCTTATTTCGGAGTTTGAGTGGTAGTTGAAACTGCTCGACTTTGTGGTCCATTCGAAAAGTCTGGTCTGCTCGTTTGGAATGACATTTCGCTGCATTCCGTTGCATGTACACGGTTGCTAGCATAAACCCTTTGAAAGGTAAAATAATACCCATATACAAATGACTCAGTTTTTGTTTTGCGTTAATAAGAACGAAATGGCCCAACATGCGGCTGGTTTACAGTTCGGGATGGTTTACGTCACGGGATTTTGGCACCTGTGTGTGTCTTAAATGGAACCCGGAATTTGAATTCCCGTGGCGGAAATTAAGTCTACACAAAAATTACAGATTTCCTGAAGTGTAAACCCATTCGAGGGATTTACTCCGGAAAATAAAATTCATCTCTACACACTTCTTTTTTGGCGGGAAAAAATCATTCCGATTTGTATCCGGGTGGATTTTGAAAGTTTGAACTCGAACAGGAAAAAAATGTTAAAATGTCATCGCAAAGATTTTTTTTTCGATTTTGATTTGATCGAAGACTTTGATGGGTTTGTCAGTCAGGGTTAAATTGATGAACAGCTAACCCAGGATGAAATATTGGACGAAGAAAATACAGAGTTCGTCCCAAAAAAAAAACGCTTAGTAAAAACGACAAAACGGAACAAGGAGATTGACATTATAGCAAGGGTGAGTCGCTCAGCACAAAATCACTTGTGCCGATTTATTTTAGTGTGCCTTTATTCGTTACGATGAACGATAAACTGGTGTTGCGATCGTGGTGCCAATAGGTGCCCATGTGTGCCACGATAGCTTGACAGTTCAATCGTTATGGCTTGTTTACGGTTAGTAACCAAGCGATTGTTTTGTTTTGTTTTGCCAAATTTTTGGGCGATTTGGGTCTCAGTCAAGGTTTTTGTTACGGAAATCGCGTTTTAATACCATTGTGTCGAGACAGCATGTTTGGGTGACAAATGGAGCTAATCGCTGGAAGTAAGTGTGAGAATTCCTATATGCTATGGCACATTTATGATTGATTTATCCGGATTCTCAGCAGTCCACGTACACCTACGAAAATTATGAACACGACGCAACTCCACTCTGATTAGTAGTCTCCAAAGATCTCTGTCTGCATTGCTGAGGCTTACGAACTGTGCTCCAGCAGGAGGGTGACTAGCTACATTTGATGTCGATATGTCCGGATATGTTCGTCGTAGTTTCCTTTAAGAAGATTCTGGCATTCGAAAATGAAGATTATTGCTATTCTTAGTAAGACTGTAAATGTGCCAGTTTCCTCTCTCGCCCATCGAAAACGACAACTTAGATATTCGCCTATTTGTTTAGAAAATAGGACAAAACGCCTCTACCCGGAGCTTTCCATAGTCCCTAGCAAAACATTGATTTTAATGATGAAATTTGTCAGAAGCAGATAATTTCTCATCTCCATGAGAGGCTCCAGGAGTGGACATTAATTTTAATGTTTTTCAGCTTTCTACCCTTCTTACATCAATAGAAGGGTATTAAGATCGCTTGAAAACTCGACTTTTTATCCGAGGCCCACAGGGCCGAGTGTCATATACCATTCGACTCAGCTCGACGAACTGAGCACATGTCTGTGTGTATGTGTGTGTGTGTATGTGTGTGTGTGCGTTACAAATAATGTCACATCGGTTTCTCAGCCATCTGTGAACCGATTTCAGTTCTGTTGACGGCAAATGGAAGCTACAACATTCCCATATTGATTTTTTTTTCATTCGGACATTTGGTTACGAAGATATGAACGAAACAGTACTTGAAGGCCTATTATAATAGTAATCAAACAGTTTAGTCTCCGATTACATACTGAGCTATTTGTGTACCGATTTTAGTTTTGTTGGTGCCAAATCAAAGCTATGATATCTCCAAATAACTGGTCAAAATTTCATTATGATTGGATAATCCTTCATGGAGATATGACCAAAACAATACCTGAGAGCACATAATTGTGAGATTACAATATAGTGCAAAACCGAACAAGACCAATCACACCAATCGATGCCGCTTGCATCCTATTGTGTCGCATCTGTTGCGTTGTATAGCACATACAGCGGAATAGCCACACTATGCGACTGTATAGAATTAGAGCAGCATCGATTGGCTCGAGTGGTCTGGTTTTGAACTGCAACGAGTATATTCGAAAATTACACAAAGTCTCCATTTACTATTTTCAACGAATATGTACTTATTAAGCATCTTGAATCCATATCGATAATCAAAATTGACGCTTAGGATTGTCTAATAATTCATGCTATGGACTGATTATATGAAATTTCTAATATTTATGTAATTTCCCCTTTTATATAACTAACATACACAGGTCATTAAAGACTATTAATGGAAATATTTTAATTTTTGTTCAATCCTGAACAATACGTTCAGGATTGACAAAAAGTTCATTTTATCAACTGAATGTATGGCATATTGAATATTTCTGAATCTTCTTGGAATTCCTGATGAAAATATGTATCCAGTACAATATTGCCCACATTTGAGTTTGTAATTCTGGTGAAATGTAAGAAGGGTTCAGTCTCACCATCGGTGGATTAATGCGGGTTTTTTACAAAATGCATCAAAAGCTGAGCCGTTAATATCTCTGGTAACAGAAAGTGTTTGTGAGATAATGTTTTGTATTAATCATAAATACACTTTATTGAAAGCAGAACACAGGATAATTTTCTCGTACAATACTCGTGAGTGCTGCTCAGCATCTTTGTCGAGCAATTCGATGATGCTGGATGTAACGGTTGTGGTATTAAAACCTTTTCTGAACATGATATTGGCGAGATCCAGGAGGCACATCAGTTCCTCGCTTAGAATCCAGAATATATCTGCATAAACAACACTACAAACTTCAAACGTCAATTTTCCAGGGCTGCTAGGATATATATCCTCGAAAAGTAGATCTGTCAAAAATGTGCCACATAAGTGCCACAAATGTTCCATTATGGTGTAAGACCTTCGATTACCGCGTGCCTAGCACACTGTTCTAAGCGACTCACCCCTTGCATTATAGTTGCTTTTTGCCAAGAAATTTTAAAACATCCTTGCTCGTTATTTGGTGCAACAAAACAGCTAGAGATGCTATTTGCTAACAAATCAGTCGTACTATTTTATCATCCATGAATACATCCATCAGTTCCCAGGAGTACCGGAAGTACTGGGATGCTTTGAGGGAATCGACTTTGTAAAACCATACATCGTTAAATTGATCATAAATAAAATAATTCGTGAATTTCTAGAATTCATTTTGATAAAGCAAAACTCCCAACAGATTTGTGAGGTATCCGGTGCGGTCTTCAAAACTGTCTATTTTTTAATGCTTTCTGCAAGAAAAAACTTACACAAATGTAAAAAATACGCAAAATTTGAGACGCAAACATTGCTTGTCATTTAGTGTGGAGAAATGTGAAGAAACGTCATCTGGAAAATTTTCCGTGCCAAATCCCAAGCGAAATCCCGTGATACTTTTCCAGAACTGTAAACCAGCCTTTACATAATTGATGCAAGTGTATATTGTGCCCAAGTAACCACGAGGCTGTAATAGCATCCCGAATAGAAAATTACCATTAGCTGTGTGATCATTATTATACATTTTCCATTCATGTTGTAATCACCATTATACGTTACATGCGTGTATAATGCTGGTGTAATATAAGACACCATTCAAACTTTAAACAACCATAAATGGCGTATTCTATATATGATAATGATTTCATAAACAATAAATTAACAGTGCCGTATAGTATATCCCTTGCTTGTTCATTGTATGATATAACGATGGAAAGATATAAATTATGGTCACGATAAACAAAAAAAAAAACAGGAAACTGTTTTAACAATACGAAATTTTTAGTTTATTATCACAAAATGTATGACACATGTTATAATACTAATCATGATAATAAGTATTTGTAAGGGAGCGATTTTATCAGTCTACGTGGACGTTTGTATCAATGTTTCATTTGGGTCTTTTGTATATGTCTTCAAAACTCCATTGATGTCTTCATAAATAAATAAAGGAAATGTCCATAGAGGGCCATAATCCCTTGCGCAGTCTACCAAATGTAATGGAATTCGAACATCATAAGTCATTTCGTTAATACCATAAAGCCGCTCAAAATCACAAACGAACTTTCGCAAATCAATATCACATTGCGTATACGTTATTGGTAAAATTTCAGTGCCCAAAAGTTTTATTATTGTGGATACTAGTATTTTAAAATGGTCAAAGTATTGCTGAGGAAGATATTGCTTGAAACATAAACTACTGTAATGGATAAGCCAATGAAACCATCCGTTGGCTCTGTCACTTTTGCGTGCTTTACAAGATGCTTCGTGAAAATAATTATCGTGAAAATAATATCCTAGTTTACTTAAAATGAATCAAGGTGTTTTTGTTGGATTACCTTTGCATTGGTTTAGATTTACTTTTGCAGGTATTTTTTACTTAGATCTTCTCAACATGTGTATATTTTTCCAAGCATTTTTCACAACGAAAAGCTTTTAATAGAACAACTGTCAATATCAAAGGTGGTTTTTTTTATTTACTTGGATTGGAAGAAAAAAAAACGGGAAAAGTATAATTCATTGTTGTATTATGATTGTAGCAGTTATCATCATGATTGAAATTTTTTTTATTATCTTCTTATATCGTATTTATTATTAAATTATGTTAACGTTTATCATAATGGTTGAAACAAATATTTTAATATATAACCATAATTGGACGATAGCACCTAAAGTAAAGCTGCAGAAAAAATATTATTCACAAATTATTTACTGCATAATACACCGGAAATTTTGTTCGAGAAGTCATTTTTTGTATGGTAACGATACTTAACAACCTATTATTGTTATGGTAAGATCTTGATTTACCATAAAATGTATCATCGATATGATACACTTTATCTTCAGTTTATAATTGTTGGAAGATAACTTGAATAATCATGAAACGATAATTGGTATAATACCTTTAAAATACTTGTTTATTCGGGATGGTCGCTCCCTTCATCCCAACATATGCGGTTATATAAATATATGAAAAATTCAGGGAAGTTAATATGATTTGCTTGCCTTAATTTTGAAATAATTTGACCTTAAACTTATTTGGCTGACCCAAACGTAATGTGGACGGAAACGGAACGGAAACGGCAAGTTTGGCAGCCGTCGCAAATGTCGTCGATATGTCCATTTGGAATGAATCTGGATCTAATCATTTTTTTATTCGACAAACAGGTTTAGTCAGATTGGGCTCTTCCGCTGACGTTGCCGTACTGCTTCCGTTACCACTGCGTTTGAGCCTCTAGGGTTATAAATCATTCTACACATACTGCTTCAACTTCCCTTTGGTAGGGTCCATATTGTCGTCTCGGTGTTTCTGCTTTTGAAGAACTGCCATAAGGGAACGTCCATTAATTACGTCACGCAAAAAATTACTTTTCACAACACCCCCCTACCCCCCATGTCACGTTTTTCGTATGGACCTTCAATTTTTTTTGTATGGATCGTCTCGTTTTCCCATAGCATGTTACCAATGACAAATGCTTCTCTCTTTTCTCCTTTGCTCTGCCCTATCCCATGGCCGCGAGCGGTGCCATATGACGCATCGTGAGTCTCGATATGCGCTACTTAGGAAAGGTCCATTAATTGTGTCACGCAGTAAAGGGGGAGGGGGGGCCCTCCCCCTTTACTGCGTGACACAATTAATGGACCTTCCCTAAGTAGCGCATATCGAGACTCACGATGCGTCATATGGCACCGCTCGCGGCCATGGGATAGGGCAGAGCAAAGGAGAAAAGAGAGAAGCATTTGTAATTGGTAACATGCTATGCGCATTCTCACAAGGGCCGTTCAGCATGGCTCTACGGCTGCACATGAGAGATCATTCCCGATGAGTTACCACTCGCTTACTCCATTCCATCACGTTTAGTTATAGCAACAATCAATATGTAACTAGCGATTTGAAATTGGTTCACTGTTGTAGAACCCCTTGGTCCGAATTACACCTTGAAGCCAGCACCTTGTTATACATATTTGCGCCTTTGTTTTGATTTGCTGTGTTATTTTGACAGAGTATTTGAGAGTGTGTCATGTGAGTTCATTATAAGGGTGCATTATTGAGCTTGGGACCGAGCTTGGGACGATGTTCTAGTACTGACTGAGCCAAGAAAAAAATCGTTTTTGTATGGGACCTACTGGTCTTAGAGTTAGTCTATGGTTATAGGCAAGGTTGCGGCTTATCATTTTTGACTTATCCATATTCATTTGCCGATAGCTCTTCTCAGAAGCTCAATTTCAAAATATTATGTATGATGAACTTATGGTGCTTGAGTAGACCTACTAACTTGGTCTAACAATACATAGCTCTATCTCTTATATCTGAGGAATAAGAGCGTATATTCGCAGTGATCTTCGCGATGATATTCGCGGTGAAGATCATCGCGATTATCATCGTGAAGATCACCGTGAATATACGCTCTCATGTCGAAGATATAGGAGTTAGAGCAATGTACCGTTAGACAAAGTTGTAGGTCTACTCATGCACTACAAGTTCATCATACATCATATTATCAAATCGACCCTCTGAAAGGAGATATTGGCAAATGAATATGCCTAAGTCAAAAATGATAAGCCGCAACCCTGGTTATAGGAGATAAGAAACATTTTACTACGTGCTACATTTGAGAATATCAGGGCAATGAACCCCAATCGCATCTTCAGGTGATAATTACAAGCTTTCCATTTAGTTCTGGCATCTTTGAACGTTGATGTGACAGCCTATTCACACATTAAATTTGCCGCGACCAAGCCGTCAGAACGCGCCCACCGTTCTGAACCGAAAGGCAGGGTTTCACATTATTATAGCGGCCAAATATTTTTCATTTACATTTTATATGTTTGAAATGTCACTTTATGGTCGTCGCACACTTATAGCGATTTCTAAGAGTCACCCACAATAGATACGAAAACCTATGGGAAAACTGTCAAATTCACGCAGACGCATCCGCAGCGTATCAATTTTGGGGCAGCCATTACTTCTCTGAGTCCAAAACAACAAACTGAAAAGGTTGGGAACCTTGAAATTACAACTCCGGCGCTTTTCATATAAGTATGGATCACCGAACCCCACCCTACATACACTTACACTTTGAATCTAAGCATGATGATATTTCACAACTGATACTGACCTTAATTTCTTTTATCTAGATGTTGTCCACAATTGTTTTATTTCAATATAATTTACAGCCACACAATACTTCGAGCTCACCGAAAATCACTTAACCTTCCTCTGCAGTACCGTTGGTCTCGTCGACGCGGCTCTTGTTTTTCATCAGGAAATTCGCCAAGTATTGCACCGGATCTTGGGGTCGATCCTTTGCCAGTGCTTTGAGACCTTGCAGCAGGATAGGATTCACGGTTTGGTCCAAATATTGACGAGTGGGAAGCGATTGCAAATCCCGTCCAGAGGGTTTACGTCCGTTGTCGTTGGTGGATTTGTTCTCTTTTTCCATCATTTGAAATACCGGTGGTTGCTTTTGAGCGGACGAGATTTTCTCGGGTAAATTATATCTATGGAAAATATGGAACAAAACATCTAAAATAAATTTAAATACATATATTTTAATGGAGTATTTTTAGGAGATCTGCACCAGTACCGCGAATTGTTTTAAATGTGATATAAAGTTTGAAAACTTGACAGTCTTTTCATCTACAACCACAATACCGATTTTTTTTAAATTTTGAAGCTATGTTAATTTTTTTAATAAGGGATAATATCTTTCACGGAAAACCATTTTGCCGAATCCCAAAAAAAAATCTAATTCCTCGCGAAATATTCCCCGAAAGTTGGAGAGATCGCTGACTGCGTCCTATAAATTGGTACTTCAGAAACTAATTATAATTTACATACAATAATTGTTATGTTTGTATTCTCCGTGCGTGGAGTAACGATTATGATTACAGTAATGTTTGCTAGAACTGAAAGATACGAAGAGAAAGTGTTGATAAATCCTTTTTGCCGGTGAAGGTGGCAGATTCGTCCGTGCCTCCACCTACCTTGCATTGAGATGTGATGCATAGAATGCGTTCTTGGTTCGAGTACTACAATATTCAAGCCCTTCGCTCAACTTTCAATACTTCTATTCAATTTTCACAACCTGCCGTATGCTGACGGAGCTATCAACACTTTCTCTTCATATCTTTCAGTACTAGCAAACATTACTGAGCGAACATCCCTTTATACATAATTATAATTTGTTTCTCCTTCTTTTGAACATTTCTGTTTTTTCGAGGTTACATTGTTGTTCTGATTATTGGCGCTACAATAGTTTAGATTTTTATCAGCGATTTTTCTTTTTTATGACTATTTTGGAATGCTAACTTAATCTATATTCAAAGAGATTTATCTTTCATTGTAGTACTCGTTTTATATATGAGCAATTAATTAAAGTTTTTCTGCATTCGTAATCTTCAGCACAAAAAAATCATAAGATAGCTAGGATAGCTAGGAAAATGTTAACCTACACTTTACTTGTTCACTTTAGAAACATAAAAAACTGAAACATTCTTTCAAATTATCAGTTGCAAAACGCGACCAAATTCCTATAAATTTCACTAGAAAAAACTTATCTTTTGATAGATTTACAGACTTTTTCAGTGTCGGTAGTTCGGCTGAGTTTATTTTTAATGGGATTTCTACATATATAATATAACTTACTTTAATTATAAAGAAATGGAAAATAAATTGGTCTTTAGCCAAATCACTTTGTTACATCCTAGCAGAGGTTGTCAAACCTAAGGAAACGCATTAATGTGAGCAACTCTTTTGCGGTTTCACAAGACAAAATCTCCAAAAGCAACTTTATTTCAAACTTCCAGTGGTAGACGGAAAATAATCCCCACATGTTTAGTGGCAAAAATCCATGAAAAATTTCATATAATACTGATGTGTTCAATCATAAATAGAACCCTCTGAGAAACACAAATGAAGTGCACTATGTGTGACAAATGAAAAGTATGTGTGGCCACACATAGTGGTTATGTGGACACATACGATGTATTTGCGATTACAAATAAAATACAAAATAATATAACTAGAAATTAGAAGAAAAATTATTATTTTCCATTTAATTCCAACTACCTTTGCTTATCTTGACAAATACGCGTATCGGTCAAGATAAGCAAAGGTAGTTGGAATTGAAAGGAAAATAATAATTTTTCTTCTAATTTATAGTTACAGGTCAAACTCTCTAGGATTCACAAAATAATATGTTGATCACATTGCAAAAATTTATACGTTGGACACTAGGTATTACTATTGCTTTTTATCAGTGTTGTAGAGCCACTCTGGAAATAATTTTCATATAATATCCTAAAATACATAGGGTTTAATAGGAATTTATGCTTGCGACATCTAGTTATGATATCACATGAGAGAATTAGAAGCCTAAGGATGACAAAGGGTGACAAACTATTTGAAGATTTTATCACTTACACACTTAATTTAAACTTAATTTCCTAGAAGCTATTGTGAGTTATTCATTACTGGGTTCGGTAATGAATTACTCACAATAGATTTTAGTAATTTTGACATTTCGATACTGAATTCTGGTAAATTACTTAACAAAGTTCACAAAATTAAATTACTGAGTGAACCTGATTGGATCTGCTGTTGCGTATTCGATGGTATAACTGAGCTAGAAACTCGTACACCTCCTTGGCTTCTAACCCCCTGACAAATCTAGACAAAATCGTCAAAAGGTCGAAAGGAACAATTGTAAACAATGACTTAAAACGTAAATTAATGCCAGGTTGCTAACATCTATATCCATAACCAATGGGAAGGTAATAACTCCCTCTATCTGTTTCTGGTGCTATTTTTGTTGTGGGAGTAAGCAGATCGTAGAAAAATTCGCTAGAGGTCATTGTTTACAAATGTTACTTTCGAACTTTTGACTATTTTGTCTAGATATATGGTTTTTGAATGGATATTTCCAGAGTACTTCGTGTTTAACACTTTCATCTTAATAGAAACATAATTTCTAAGGCTAACACTATAATCAAGTCTGGAAGAGACCTGGTTAAATTTGCTGGTTTTTTTTTCATCTGGTGATTTTATTTTGAGTGCATTTTCCTAATTCTGAGATAGTCATTTTTTGACTACATTCTATGCATTTCGATGAACATCCTCCATTTGTCAAAAAAATCCTATTTTATAATCCCAAAAATTGAATACTTTTAAGTCCTTTTCTTTTTCGAGTGATAGAAAAAATGCATAAAAAAGGCTATCATGAAAGTGGAAATAACGATTTGTTCTAGTTGACTGGCTTTGCGGAAAAAAGTGAAAATAACAAAAATGGGTTCTTGCAAGCCAAACCTGAATTAATCAAGGACAGGGTACAAGGGATTGATTAGATCATTTAGATTGATCTATATCTATTAATACTATAACCGGAGATGAAAACTTTTTCCTTTAAATTATCAATCCTAGTCGTTAATTATAAACAAGCAGATCCAAACTTTAGAGATATTGGCGCTGAGTTTCTTATTCATCTTTATTTCATAAAGTGACTAGTTGCTATACACAATCACATTTTAAAATGCATAGTTTCTAATCTCTTTCACATGCTGCCACAAACTGCCTAAAATTTATTCACTTTTTGACGTATAACCTTTATAGGCACTTTTGCATAAAACCTTTTTAGGCATTTTATGCATAATTCCAGTCTTCAACCAAAGTGCCTACTTTGAAGTCATAATTGTATACTTCAGATTTACCGTGTAGATACCAACATGATACACGCTAACAAGGTGGATGTAATATCTCAGGTGGTCTATTTTCTTCAGCTGGTGGGGAAGACGGGTGGAGTAGCAGGGTATCAAATGAGATTTATCAGTGGAGCGAAAGAGTAAGGAATACTCAATAGTGTATTACACACATGACAGTTGTTGATTGCAATTTTGCCTAGGAGTGAAGAGTTATAATTGATTGTAAACAGTATGGGCTAAACGTTTTGTTTACAAACATTAGCACGTGCACTTCTTCCCCCGAAATATTGGTAAACAAAGCTTGCAGCCTGACGCTTCATATCCTATGGCATAGAACGCAGGCCTGGCAGTGTGAAAGGAATGCTCTCCTTTACTCGTTTGGTTTAAAATGGAGCTGCGAGTTTGACATCACAGGCACTATTGCATAGGTGTAAAGGAGACAGCTTCAGTACGCCAGACCAGTATTTTACGTGATATGGATTGTATTAGTATGCGTTTAAACATGGCTGATATACTCATATACAGTATTGAGACCACCTGAGATATACACGCTAAGACAAGAAAACGGAAAATTCGGTAAAAAATACCGAAAATCGCACAAAAGTGCACATACTGATATTATCGGTAAACATGCACACTTAGACAATTTTACAGTATTCGGTAATTTTTTACCGAACTTTCAAAAACTGAACAGTTCGGTAATCCGATTTACCGGATTTCGGTAAAATTTGACAAGTTCCGGTAATTTTTTTACCGGAATACTGTAAAAATTCACCGAAATCCGGTAAATCGAATTACCGAACGTTCAGCTGTTGAAAGTTCGGTAAAAAATTACCGAATACTGTAAATTTTTCTAAGTGTGTGGATTACCGAAATTTCGGTATTGCTGGAAAACCCGGAAAAACACTAATAATTACTTATTTTTGTACGGAATTTTTTACCGAAACTGCTAGCAGCTCAATGAGAGAATTTTTAATCAAATATAGGATAAATATAAATCCACTTTACTGAAACATTAAGTACAATCAAACGTTTTGTTTCGGTAAATTATACCGATACTTTAGGTTTTGCTACCCAAACCTAATTTTCGGTAATCTTATCTTAGCGTGTAGAATACTCCTTGCACGCTAAGATAACATGACCGAAAATAAGGTTTTCATGTTACCGAAAATTGGGTTTTGGTTGCAAAACTTTAAGTATCGGTATAATTTACCGAAAGAAAACGTTTCATTTTACCTATTCTTGTAGTAAAGTGAGTTTGCAAACTTTATCGTTATATTTTACTTAAATTTGGTTTAAAATGCTCTAATTGGGTTACAAGCAATTACAAGTAAGTAATTTTTAACGTCTTTTCCTGATTTCCAACAATTCCAATATATCGGTAATCCATGTTTACCGATAATTTCAGATTGTGCATTTTTGTGCGGTTTTCGGTATTTTTTACCGACTTTTCCGTATTCTTATCTTAGCGTGTAAAAAATGATATGGCAACGCTCTCATAAACATCAAATAAGACTGCTGATAGGGCACTACCAAATACATTCAGATTCTGATAACTAGTTATTTGCTGTTTATTTATTTGAAAATTATAACGCAACGCTTGCATGAAAAACGCTTTGCATGCAATTATCTATTCAAATAATATAACTAGACTAGCGCGAACAAGCTAATAATGATTAAAACAGACATAACTTACGCGAATCGATTCCTTTCCTTCAACTAGCTGCGTACTTTGTTTACACTCTTCTTTTCTGAACTGCCCGCATCAAACCGCTAAGATCGTTTGACGTTTTCGGTTCTGGTCTTATCAACGACCTGGAGGAATAAAATTATGCTAGACTGACCTTTTTTCATCTGACTGACATCTGACCGAACTGTCAAAACTAAATTTTCAATCAGACCACCTCCACGGGGATCGTGCTGAATCGAAATTTTGCTAATTTTTATCGTAAAATTCACTGGCTTCATTGAAATAGAGCATCGGCCGATAGTGCGTTAGTGCAATGGCAGAGCTATTGATAGATCCGAACATCCGCGGGTGGGTGTTTCTGCCAATTGTGGTCATCACTTTCCTGGTCGGTATCATCCGTCATTATTTTTCGATATTGATTAGCTCCCAGAAGAAAGTCGAGCTCACGCAGATTCAGGACAGGTAAGAACCGGACCATTCCGCTAGTGGAAATTTTATAACATTCGAGCTATTTTTCAGCCAAGCGATGATCCGCGCCCGACTTCTCCGCGAAAACGGCAAATATCTCACCCCGCAGTCATTCGCCATGAGACGGCACTACTTCAACAACGAGGAGACGGGTTACTTCAAAACACAGAAACGGGCTCCGCCTAGTCCCAATTCCACGGCAATGCTCTCGGATCTGGTCAAGGGTAACTTCATCAATGTACTCCCGATGATCGTGATCGGCGGATGGATCAATTGGATGTTCTCCGGCTTCGTCACGACGAAGGTTCCTTTTCCGTTGACCTTGCGCTTCAAGCCAATGTTGCAGAGAGGAGTCGAGCTGGCCTCGTTGGATGCTGCTTGGGTATCGTCCGCCTCGTGGTACTTCCTCAATGTGTTCGGGTTGAGAAGCATCTACACGTTAGTTCTCGGAGAGAACAATGGTAAGGTCCATCATATGTTTGCAAAGGAAACATTCTCATAGCATTTCACACTCTTGCAGCCGCCGATCAAACGCAAACCATGCAGGATCAAATGTCCGGAGCGGCGGTAGCCATGCCACAGGACCCGAAAGCAGCCTTCAAGGCGGAATGGGAAGCGCTGGAGATTACCGAGTACCAAAATGCACTGACCAATATTGAAACGGAAATGCTGATGGCAGCCAGCAGCGGATCCTCGCAGTTGGAGGATAGTAGGGAAGAAGGTGCACTTAAAAACTAGGGTCACTCGCATCCATCTCGTAGTTTAATCGAAAAAGAAAATTGTTGTTTTATTCTATAGCAAAGGTTAAAGATTCGTCACGCGCAAACGCTTGTGGCTGTTGTCGAATCGTAATTTTGAACTAGATGTGAATGATGTGAATTCAAAGATAAGTAATGAGTATCATCGTCGTATTTATGTTTAAATATATCGCATTTCATTTGGTTGGGACTATTGCGCCACAAAAGACCGACAGTAAACGAGGGAAAGTATAGTTTAGTTAGTCGAATGGAGGACTAGAATATTGTTTACGATATAGTTCAATAAAATGACGGAATAAATTCTTTAAACACGATGTGAAGTAAATTACAATTTGTGGCTAAAGATGACAAATGCTAGACAGCATAGAGTTAGACAAGTTCATCATTGTTTCAGGTCCATAATAGCAGTACGATACTACTGCTAATCTCATAACAGTTTCATGGAGATTGAATTGGACTAGCGGCAGCACAATCTAGTGGTGACCTGACAATTAGCATAATTTTTAGATTTCATACGAACATGACAACTTTGCAAGCTGATAAATTCGTAATTTTTCGATGGATTGCTTGTGTATTCAGGAGAAACGAAAATCATAGCATGAACGTTAGGAAGGTTTTCAGTGCGTATTTACTTCTCTAATATTAGTATTTTAAAGGGCGGTTTGTCGGGTCTGCTCCACCCTCCGTCTGGCCTGAGAACCATCGTGCAAATCATTAATTAGAGTCCAGCGCTGGCATGAGGACAGTGATCAGCTGCTCTTAACATGTGTTCTTATTCTAAGTGCCGTGAAGATCGAGAAGTCTGGTTCTATCTTAGGGTGAGGTGATTTTCCGTGAAATTCAAATGAAGTCGTTGCGATCCACACAACGCGTAGAGCAAGCACAATTGGGATCATCCGTTGTTTTGAGCTGCACCTAATATGGACAACAATCACTCTGATAGGCTGCGCTTTTTGACGAGAGCAGTCGCCCCTTCTCTGCCAACATACGATTAACGGCCCAACGAGGTTTCTTACCCAATCATTCCTATAGTTAATCATATCCCAGCCGGCATCACGAGAATGTAGCGGTTTAGGAGACAAGGCACTAAGGACCACAGTATAGAGCGGTTATTAGGAGTAGCTAAGATAATAGGTGACTTACCAGTCCAGAATGCTGAAAGTGACTTAAATGTAGCAAGCTATGGACATCCTTGGTGTAACTATGACTTGGTGTTTTTCGCAAAATTTTACTAAATTTTTTAGACTGTTTGCAAGTGTAGACCTACGAGGTCATTAAAAATCAGATGAAAATTTATGTAAATTGTAGCCGTAACTGACCTGCGACTATCAGCAGAAAAAGCGTGGTTAAAATTGTTTGATTCCTCAATGAAGTAAACCACCATAACACTTTGTGAGTGGCAACAACAGTATCCTTATCCTTGCTGTTCCTTAAAATCGACCTTTGAGAAAAGGCCCACTTTAACCAGTTTCCTTATGGCACAACCGGACCCCCCCCCCCCCGGGATTGCCCTACGGTATTATTTCATTTATTTCGTTGGACATTTAGCTCCTCCTCCTTCCCACAGCCATTTTACTCTCACCTAACTTGGTTCAGCCATTCACCTCCCATCCTCAACGTTATCGAGATGAGTAGTCCCTGACGGTGGATCTACCCTACTCCGACGGAGGATTATCCGCCTGTGGATCCTGAAAGCGAACGACGATGAGCCATTTAGCTCCCACATACTGACGCAATCGACTCGAGTTCTTCCCGACTGCGGATCTACCATACAATGGCGGAGAGATCCCCGACGTTGGAACATCACTGGAGAACGATACCCGCTACTCGACTCAACCACTCGCTTCTTGATTCTGCCGCCATTTTCGCTGTAGAGCCTACAAGATTTGCGTTATGGCTCCGTTGATCGCATTCCAAACACTGTCGTCACGAAACATTCTACAGATGACGTTAACTGGTCAAGTATCTGTCCCGCTGGTGGCAAGCATCTCGCTTCGCAATGGTCCAAATCGTGGGCTGTCAAAGACCACGTGCTCAGGGGCCGTATTTTGGATCTCGAAACGAACGACTGTTTGCACGAACGCTTGTAAGAAAAAGTTCTTCGTTTCGAGATCCAAAATACGGCCCCAGGTTCTCTTGGGAATCTGCGCACTCCGGACAAAAGGGTGACGCTGCGTGTCCGAATCGATGCAAGTATTGCCTGCAGCAACCGTGGCCAGTCAAAAACTGTGTAAAGTAGAAGTTTAGCTCTCCGTACTTCGTCTTCATCCAGATCGACAAATCCGGTATGAGCAGGTGCGTCCATCGACCGTTTCCCCCGTGTCCCAATCTCGTTGCCATTCGGCCATCGACTCCGCTCTCACCAGCTTTCGAACGCCTCTGCTACTTCTCCGCTGATAACGTTCACTGTCCTCCGCGAAAGTGATGCCATCGGGATCATTCCGGCAATGACGCATACTGCCTCCGATGAAATAGTTCGGTACGCACTCACGACTCGCATGGCCATGAGCCTGAACGCACTGTTCAACTTCGCCCGATAGTTTCCCGCTGGAGCTTTGCAGTTGCTGACCATCAGCACCTCCGGTTTGTGGTGAGCTATCTGCAGCTTCGACCCCCTACATCCGGTTAACAATTATGCCGATTGCTTCGGTGGCCAGCATGTCCACTTCTTCCAGTGTTTCGCCTTTCACTGATAGTACGATGTCATTCGCAAAGCCAAGGATCACTACGCCTTTGGGCAGCTTCAGCGGCAGCACCACGTTGTACATCCCGTTCCAAAGTGTTGGACCAAAGATGAAACTTTGCGGAGCTCCCACCGATTTCCGCCCCACGGAGGTCTCGTAGATCAGCACCCGGTTCTGATAGTTACTCTCCGGAATTCTGCAAAGGTAATCAGGAACTTTCATACTGTGCACCGCCAGCGTCCCAGCTGGTGCTATTGAAAGCGTTCTTAATATCGATCGCTTCTTCGCTTCTGTTTTGACGACTCTACGACTGTCTCGACCACTACCCAAATGGCATGCACTGTAGACTTCCCTTTTCGGAAACCGAATTGCATCTTCGATAGACCGTGTCCGCTTTCCGCAAATTTCGCCAGCCTGTTAATGATGATTCTCTCCAGGAGTTTCCCGAGCGTATTCAGCTAGCATATTGTTCTATACGATTATGGATCTTCCGAAGGCTTTCCCGGTTCCAGCAGCAACACCAGCTTCTGTATTTCCCCCCTGTCCGGGAAGTGGCTCCTCTAGATATTTCTGCAGCATACCCCGGAACATGTACGGAAACGCCTGAATCGCCGTTTTGCGTGCTACGATAGGGATTCCGTCCATTTGATACTTGCGTGCCCTCAGCGTTACTACATTCTTTCTCACCGTACGGAGTACGTGGCCGCGTCATTGGATCGTGCGTCGGGAAAAGTCCCTCTAAGAAACCTTCAATTTTGCTGGACATAGCTCTGCAGCCATTGATGGGCCTTTGATCTTTACCACAGAGAACAGACATCCAGGCTCGAACACTTTATTCCCAATTTACTGTGTAAATTTTTAAAAGCAAACCGTTGGAAAAACAACCTAAAACTAACGGAAACGAGCTGTTAAAATGGCAGTTACAGAAATTTACACACGGAGGGCACTCCAGCCTGGAAGTCTGTTCTCTGTGTCTTTACCATGATAATCTGGTACATCACGGGTTGAAATCAGCGGCTCGGCACAACTCCTTGTAGCAGTTGGTCTTGCTCAGTCTTATCTCTCGTTTTAATTTGGTCCTGGTGCTCGGAACACCATCCTATGCACCTCTCTGTCTGCTTCGGATTTAGCTTTCTGGACACGTCTTCTGACTCTGAGACAACTAGCGCGAAGGATGCTGAGTTGTTCATTTTAACAGTAAGCTGGACGCCTCTTGTTCATTGGCTCCAGTTTTCTTGGCATGGTTGCGTCGCATGCCCTGACTAACACATCCCAAGCATTGAAGTCTCCTCCGATGACAACCGGTCTTCTTCGCATGAGCTTTACGGGCAGTGCATCCAGCATCTGGTGGAACGGTCCACCTTGGGGGTGCATCACCGACAAACCGACATGAAACTCAATCTTCACTAATGATCACGAATCCATAACGACCGATTCAAATGTACAGCGATCCCATCTGTCAAAACCTATACAATCATTTTAACTAGATCAAGTAAATGTGTCGAGAATTGCTCAGACATGAACCTTCTTATCAAGTTCCCAAGCGTGTTCGTGGCTCCAATAAACGTTTTCAGCGATCACGAAGATAGATGTCAGTTATGTGATTTGAACAGAAATATTAAGACATTTTCTATAGTCATTCATGTCGGTTTGTCGGTGGGTGCATAGCAGCTGCAATACAAAGATCCCGTCGATTTTGGCGATCACGAAACATTTGTATGAACTGGACACTACTTCCTGGGTTGGGAATCTGCCCATCACTTGTAACGCGGCCATCGCCGCTCTATCTGCCACCCAGTTACCCATATCAGAAGAAACACGATGGCAATCATTGCAACGTTACACTTTGTTTCAGTTGTTGACTGCCACAACAGTTGCTGTACTAAGTCGCAATGATTGAGGTTAATTTTGATTACCTTCATTATTGCCGACCTGTTGTCGCCTTTTTGTATACTGTGCATCCGAAGTCCCCCGCCTTGTGATCGTTTCCGTCCTCATTTTTGCAGAGCATGCATCTCGGTTGCTTTGTGCAGTCTCTTGCAAAATGACCCTTCTCCCCGCATTTCTTGCACGGATCAGACCTGTTAGGGCCGTTGCGGTTCCTAGCCTGGTGACCAAAGCCCATGCACTTAAAGCATTTCCGGAGCAATTTGCGATTTGGGCGAACATGCAGAATGTAAACAAACGGGAAATGATGATTGTAATATTGCAAGTAGAATTTCAAACATTAATTTACAAATTAACGAATAAATTCAAATACAATCTAGCATACAAACAGAGAACACAGCCAGCTTCTGATTCATATATAATACTTATGGGCATTCGTTCTTTATTCAATGAAATTTCCACATTTTTAATATTCGCCTGTCTATACTAGGATGTTTGATTACGCCATTTTCAATGTTGGCCCCACTAGCACTGGAAATAAAAGTATCGCCCTATACTATTCGCCGTTGTTTTGATTTTGATTTCGGCTTCGCCCTTCACTTTTCGCCGTTGTTTTGATTATTTTATCAGTATCGCCTTTTACTTTTCGCCGTTGTTTTGATTTTTTTTCAGTATCGCCTTTTACTTTACGCCATGTTTATGTTTTGATTTAAATTACGCCTTTCACTTTGTCAACAATCAATATGGCGTAAATCGCAAAGTGAATTGTTTTGATTAAGAAATAACTCTACGCCCTTTGCAAAAACAATACCTAATAATAAAAATTGAAGCACAATCAGGACAAAAAAGTAAAAACTCATGATTTAGAAGTAATAATTATGCATTGCATTGAAAAAACATTTTGTTTATATTTTGCATGTACGCCCTAATCGCAAATTGCTCCGGATTTCTTCAAGTCCTTTTCAACTCGAGGGACGACTCTCAGAGAGCACACTGACCACCCAACTTTTACTCGACAGCATGTACACCTTCTTCAACCAGTATCCCTTCAGCGCCCTTCTCAGCTCGTCTCTTGTTGTGATTTTGTCCAGATCTGTGCACTCGATGACTCTCTTCTGAGTTAGAGATCTGTGTGGGGCAGGGTTTAATTTTGTGTGTCTGTGGGTGTTTAGATGAGAGTGTGACTGACTTCGCTTTTGTGTAATTAAAATTGCACTAACCGGCAGTGCTATTATGGAAGAAACTTGATTTATATTTTATTACTAACTTCTTCAGCACTGGATATTGAAGGTGGCAACTTTATTGAAAAACCAACGGCCGATTTCAAGAATGCCTGTTCATACAAACATTCTGAGGTAAGTTTCGTATACAATAAGCCCTGCATGCAAAACTTCACATAACAAATGGATGTGCGAAGAATTTCAACAATTCAAGAATCGGGGGCGACCCCGGCGTAGTGGTTAACATCCATACCTCTCACGCCAAAGTCACGAGTTCGAATCTCACCCCCGGACAAGTTACAAAAATAACCAAAAAGGTATTTCAGTGACTACAACAACGGGAGATGAACAAGCCCAGTGCTGCAAATCTCGATAATAAAGGAATAAATGAAATTTCAAGAAACAAAACGGACATATTCAATAAAAAAAAACGCAGAAATGCTACGCCTGGTGCTGTGGTGGAACACAAAAATACAAGAAACAGAAAACAAAATACCGACGCATCCATTTGAAGATACGCGACCAAAACAGACATTTTTTTTTGGCGAAAACGTCAGTTTTAATGCACGGTTTGCTGCGATCATTCATATCAGTAATTTTAAGATTTTGTTACAAAAATACGGTAAATAGGGTAACGGGATGTAATACAAATTAAAGGAACAAAATCTGTGTAGAGTGAATTATAATGGTTTGATTGTCGAATGACCGCTAAATCATATGTAAAAATTACTTAAGTGTTTCTTAGCAGTTTAAGTATAGTTTGATTTTTGAAATTGTTTGTTGGGTAGAGCGAATACAGCTGGGAACGCCTTAAATCAGAAAATAAGGAAAAAACCCGTACAAAGATTGCATTTTATAAAAATCAATCGAATGGGACGAACTTGCATCCATGATTAGACCCAATTTGGTACCCATAGACCGACATTACATCCATATACCTCGAAAGTTTCTGACTTTATAAAACGAGTTGTGTAGCTTTTTATGATACATACTACTAGATGGCTTAATAAACATATTTTAGAAAGTGTATAGCTAGTTGAATTTTGTTTTCAGCTCAAATACTTTATGAGTTACAATGAAAAATGTAATCGATTGTTGCATATTAGGCTGAGTCAAGGGACACATACCCTATTAAAAAAAATTGCTCCACTGTAGCATCCATTGGTTAGCAATTTAAGCGTTGTTTGTTTTGTTTTGCTTGTGATTTTTGGTCTCAAAAAACGTGAAGTGATAATTCACCAAACCTATAGTTTATATGGAAAAGGACTCCCTCCAGTTTCACATTGAAGGTGCTTTCCAACTTCTGGTCGGTCCAGCGCGTTCTCTCCCGAAAGTTTACTAATGGGAAGCATGGAAGAATCCCTGGAAGAATCAACCACTTATAAATTGTTCCTGAAACCGAAGGAGGAAACGGGTTTTTGATGAGAAAGAAGCTACCCCTTTCGATGAGCAAAAACTGAGCATTGGTTCACTGGAAGGGCGCAGCGGTAACGGTATGATGGATGAGTCTGCACAGAAACAAAACCGTTCACGAAAATGAAAACGGACCGTGAACTAGTTCACGTTTTCAGGATTTTTACCTGAAAACGTGATTTAGTTCATGCTTACGTGATTCAGTTCACGGTGTATTTTTGCTTGTTCTTGAATTCATGACTGCAGTTCACGGATCTGGGCACGGATTTTTTTCCGTGTGGGATGGATTTACAGTTGAGGTTTCTTAACTGATCCGTAATTGATCAGAAACAGTGAAATTGCACTATGAATCAATTGAATGGGGCTGGGAGTAACCGGCCATTCACACTGTACACGTTTCAGTGACTCAATTTCTGAACTTAGGTGGGCATAGGGAAGGAATTCTACTGTGACCTTTTCTGTTTATAAAGCCCTATAGGGACCATGTTTAGATCTGCATTCCCACAAAGGTCACAGGAAGATTTTTTTTTATGTTATTAGGGTAGGGCTCGATTGATAAGGATTCACCTTGATAGGTGATGTGATCATATTTCTGATTTATAATCTAAAGGAAGTAAGCTCGCATCGCCAAAACAATACGAACCGCGCCAGACAGTGCGCTATAGCTAATCCTTTGACTGTGCTGTTTTATTCAAATACATTTGAAAACATCAATATGCTTTGATATCTTAAAACATCAGAAAAACATTTTATTTGAATGTCAAAATCATGACGTTAAAGGGACATTGGATTAGAAAAAATTTGTTTGAAAATGTCTGATGTTAACATCATGTTACCTTGCCTAAATACAGCGAAAACGATCTGATTTCTAATGTTCAACGTAAGATGTACATTTGAATTTCATGTTGATGTAGACATTGAAATCAGACATCAGCCTGATGTAAATTTTTATTCGGGTATAAAACATTGACATAACCGTTCATAGCCGATGCTTGAAGCAAACCCATTTTTTCCACAACCTTTAAATTTTTACAACCGCATTCTAAAAACCTTTTCAAAAGAAGGAACAATCCACGCTAGGATTGTATTTTTTCGAGGGACCTGGTAAAATTAAGAGTCCGTAGATGCATTCCGTACCTTCTGGCAACTTTGCTTCTATTGATGTGCAAGCTGATCGATTTAGCACCAAGTGGGGGAGACTTGGTCCTCTACCTAATGCTTTCATTATCTCCAATCCACTCAACCAATCGCAATGTTTTGTGATATAGTAGACGGATTATTATAATTTGAGATAATTCAATGCAGACGCCTACCCAATTTGGCAGATCGACGGACAATAGGCGGGACTCACCTATAACAAGACGCTTAGAGGCGTACCGGAAGATTTGATGAGCTACCTCCCCCGATGAATTTGCAGTTGAGATTTCATTAAAAAATAACCGAGTTAATCAATATACTCCGACTATTTTAATTCTTTAAAGGGGAGATGTAAGCTTAAAGATTGAAGATATTCAAAGTTACTCCTAGAGTCGTGTGACTTGTGTTACTTGTAAACTGAGATTATTGGAACAACCAACAAGCAAAACGATACAAGCGACTTAAAATTGGCTCACTGTTTAATAACCACCACAATGGCCCCAAATACACCTTGCGCCTTGCACCTTACAATACATTCTTGCGCTTTTCGGTACTAGCCAATGTTCTGCACTCAAAAAAATCGACACGTTATTTCCACGTGAAATTTCACGTAACTTTCACCTGAACACGTAACCGAATCTTCTTAAGTAAAATCAGGTGAACATTACGTGCCAGTGAATTGTACGTAAAAAATCACGTAACATTTATGTGATTTTCACGTGGAATTTTGATTTACGTGGAAATCACGTAGCTCTTGCGGGAATTCCACGTGTTTAATAATGGTTTTGGCAGTGGACGAAACTTACGTGCGTCTCACGTGGAAACAACGTGTCGATTTTTTTGAGTGTGGAGTTCTCGTAATGTGTCGAAAGTGCCGATGTGTGGACAGCCCAAATTGTTATTTTTTGCTGAACCTGGCATCGCATCGTGGCAAGGTTGCTGGTTTCTTATTTCTAAAAGCTCAACTGTCAAAAGTGTTCCTCTGTATGCCACACGTGTGGTATTTATTATAAATGGAAGTGCCTCTGTGTGACACATATTTGTCTAGTGTGTAGACGGAAAACGGAACGGAAACGAAACGGAAGCGGCAAATTTGACAGTTGTCGTAAATGAAGTCGATATGTCCAGTTGGGATCAATTTGCATCTAATCAGTTTTCTATCTAACAAGTAGGTTTAATCGGATTGGGCTCTTCCACTGCCGTTATCACTGCGTTTGAGCCTTAAGACATCGTGGCCGGCACACTGTTCTATAAGCGACTTACCTTTGGTAGTAGCATCTACTAGTTTTTGTTTTGATTCGCTGTGTTATTTTTATTCAAAACATTCAAGGGGTTGTTTGTTGTGAGTTATGATTTTGGGTTGATTCATTAGGCTAGGAACCGAGCTTGGGAACGATGTGCTGGTAACCAGTAACCAGTAAAGTGTATAAAGTAAGGTGAACAGAACAGTGATACATGATTCTACGGTTCAAAAACTGCTAGAAACAGCTATTTTTGTAAATTTTATTCTATTTTTGTCATTTTTTTGTTGTTGTTCTATTTTGTTTTATCTCTGTCAATCCACATCGCTTAGTTGTAATATTTCCATATTTATGGTCACGTGCGAGCGCTCTCTGCACGTGTTTTATAGTTAAGTTGGTGTGGGAAGATGTTTGTGTGAGTGTTCATGTTTTGTTTACAAGATCGAATGTTTTTTATTTCCTTTGTTCTTCATCACTAAACTTAAACGTCGCGAAATATCATGCACGCTACAATAGTGTCTGCTCATACATATACGCTTAGCTTTGTTCTCTGTTGTTTTTTTTTGCATAGCAAACAGTACCGCTCTATGAGTGTTGTATTGTGGTTGTTGTACAAGTAACATCTGTTTGTTTACTGCGAAACATTGACGGCCAGAGGCTGCTATTTCTTTTTTTTTAAATACAATTTCGGATCAGTAACTTTTTGATGGGGATTTTTTTTTCGGCTTTCATCACACGAAAGGGCACCTATTTTTATTTGTTCCTATTTACTATATGTTTTGTTTGTTCTTTCGATAAAAGCTAAAGCTATCGCTTTTGTCCATTTTGTATTTTTTGTTCCACTCTGTGTGTCTAAATCTACTTCTCCATCAAGTATTGGATTGTTTTTTTTTTTTTGAGTTTGTGTGTTCTATTGGATGTGGGTTTTCCATTTCTTTTTTTATCGAGACAGATTGGAGTAAGATGCATAGGGGTTTTGCATTTGTTAATTCAAATTCAGTTTCGCACTCTTTCTAAATGTTTTTATAATAATTTGAATAGCTTGAACAGTGAAAACACTACGAAACATCGCTTCACTATGAGACTGATATATATTTTTTTAGAAGAAGTAATATATGTTTTTGTTAAGATTACTTTTTAATAGTATTGTTTTCATATATTTCGATGATATGATGACACAATGATAATGATGTGATGCTAATTTTTAAGTTAAAGATAAAACACATTGTCCAGCGGCAAATTCTAGCAGTACAAAGTCACAAAGCGAGAAATTATTAAAATTATTGAGTTAGCGTGGAGAAAAGAATGAATTTTAGTCAGTTATTTTGTTGTGATTGTTGTTGTTGTTGTTGCCGTTCTTATGAAATGGTTGAGCTGTTTGATTTTCTTCTTTTTTTATCATACACTTGTCCACTAATTGAAGGCTTCCTTTCGACACTGTGTTTGCTCTGCCTCTTGTGATTTTCTGCCGTGCCTTCGACTCTATTACGTATGCTTTGCCAACTTTCCAATTTATTTATCTAAAAGTATTGACCTTAAAAATTAGAAACTCGTGGCCTCGTGGTTCTTAAAAAATCTACATCTCCTTTCACGATATACAATGCATCGAATGGTTGCGTTCGTGTGGTATTTTCCAGTGAGCAGACGAAACAATACATGTAAATACAATACAATTGGTTATAATGATTGAGCTGAGGGCTTCTGCCAAAAGATTTTGAAAAATCATCAATTTTAGCAAATTTTGCTAATCAACACAGCAGGCGTGCTGCAAGGTATGTGTGAAGGAGGTGCACAATGACTTGTTTTTTTGTGTGTTTTGAGCGGACGCCTGGTTCGTACCCAGCATGGCAGCAAACTTCGAACTTTCTGGCAGTGTTTTTTTGGATAACAAAACAACAAAATTGGTGACGGTATCAGTAAATAATTTTTAACTTCACTTAAATCAAAAACTGTTCCGCGTTATTCAGAGAGAGGAGAGACAATATTTCATTCGGAGATTTTGCAAATGACTTAAACAGTAAATAGTTAACAAAACAAGCAAACTTTTCTTTAAATAACTTACAACTTAATTTGTATCGCTTCCACATTTCTGCTCACAAGTCAGTTTTTTTTTACATTCTATTAGAGCTTATAACTAAATTATTCTTTGGAGAAAAATCAAATCTTTCTCGCCTCACCTTTTAGCTCGATTTAGACGTTTTTGTGTTGGCATTCAAGATATTCATAAAAGAGACTTCGATGTAGACCAACTTTATAACTTTTGGAATTTATCAACGATTTCTCACAAATGACAACTCAATATTTCCATTTAAGAGAGTGGCGTTTTTTTCGCGTAATTTATTCGTCGTTAAGCAGAAATCATTAGAGAAAGGAAAAATCCAAACATAGTTGCCTTAAATCGAGGAATCAGTTCAGAAGTCCTTTGAGATGATTTTCATCTATCGATTCCTCACTCATCTGAAGCTAATCGAATCACCAGCCGAACCAAACACTTCAACGAAACGGATTCTGACGTCTCAGGTCTTTATCGGTTACCAACTAATACTAAACACGTTCACTTACTTAAGCTAGTCAAACTGCCGACCATAATTCCAATTGTTCCAATTTGGCGGTTCTCATTACAATTGATACTACCATAGAGATGTCACTTACTTCTACTAATCGTGTTTGTTGTGTCTGCTGCTGCTGCTGCTGCTGATTTCTTCTTCCAGTTGAATCATTTGAATAAGCACGCTCTTCCATCTTGCGTTTGCCTTGATGCTACGTTCCATTAAGATTATTATATGTATATGTTATGTCCTTACTTGTGAAGTTAGTTTTAATTAAAATTAAATTTAAACTGAAATGACCAGTCCAGCTCAGAGGGTCTTCGCCCGGTCCAGCAGATCGCTGATAAATTTCTGCGGATGTGAAATGAGAGGAGTAATTAATATGAAGAAACATATAAGAAGCACTGCAAGGTTCACTCACCGATATGTCTTGCGGTGGCCGTTTGCACGTCGACAGTAAGCTCTGAAATAGATAAATAGAAACATTTTAGTTTAACTCTGCTCAATTTACAGATAATATTAGACGGAAACTAAATAAGAACTTCGTTTGTTTTGACTGCAATCATACAATATTATTATTTCAACAATCTGGTATTTTCGTTTAACAAAGCATATGGATTGTCAAATCAAAAATAAATCTGTGTTAGTATTATTGTTATCATTCTGACATAAGCTGTCAAATTTGAAAATGCGTTAATAGTCATTTAAATATCTTTTTTTTTTAAATATGATAAGCGTAGTAGGAATAAAAAAATAACGTTTGCATTAAAAAAATGGATTTTTTTTTCGGAAGGCGATATAAAAAAAGCTAAGACAGATAATTGCTTTTGATAAATTTCCCATGGAAGGTAATAATTTAACCTTACTTGCAAAAAAATCAACGCCCTTGCGAGCTACCCAACTTTATTAAGTTTTATGAAAGCCACTAGAAAACAATTTGGTTTTATTGTAGAACCAAGAGGTGCCAATTGGCTTGATCTTTCATTCAGTTTTATTAAAACCTACGCAGCTTGCTTTCATCCATCTTCACAAACTCCATTTACTCCTATCAAAGGTTTTATTTCGACTTTATAAACTCGTAAAATGCTGTTTTGAAATGTCGTTTCAGGACTCATTCATATTATCTTATAATGATCAGCTGAAAAAGCATTTTGAAACTATTTTGCCTCCAGTAAATGCATTAGACAACAAATTGGTTTTATAGTAGTCATTGCGAAGATAAATTATCTTTTTGGCAAAACTGTGATTTTTTTTTCAATCGCTAAATTGAAATATAAGAAATAATTTAAATGTGAAAAATAAATACACCAAATTTTAAATGTATTGCAAATGCACTGTAGACCATAGTTCAATTCTGGCATTCTTTTGGATAAAATTATTGAATTCCAAAAATAATCAGGAAATTAATGATAAATGTATCGAACAAATTTGTATTAATTTTGTTTTGTTGTTGTAAACTCGCAAGATATTATTTACTGCTCATAGCCGGCGTCGGTGGTGTAGTGCTAAGCGTGACTGCTACTTGACACCCCAGTTAGTCTCGGTTCAATCCCAGTCGACGTCGGTGGTTTTTCTGAGGCGAAAAAATCTGGTCACGACTTTTTTTGAAGGGGAAGTAAATCCGTTGGTCCCGGCTCATATTCATGAGTCGATAGATAGGGTCCAGGTGGTGAAGTCGGTGATTGTCACCATGTGAGGAAATAGGCCGACGGAAAAATAAAAAATAAAAATAAAAATTTAGATATTATTTACTGCTAAATATTAAGTACTGCTTTTTTCCTAGATATTATTTACTGCTAAATGAATCAGAAGAGCAGATAATCGAATACAGCAGAACAACAAAAACCAACCACGATATCACAGTGAAGTTTGACAGCTGGGGCCATTTTGCTGTATGCTGGTTTTCATGACAGGCAATAGGTTTTATGAAGGTTTTCAAGTGGTCATAACGTCTTTCACTAGAATATTTTCAATACCTTTATGGTCTTATAAAACTTTAAATAACTTGTTTTCACAACCATCTAGGGCGTGGACCATTTTGTACAAATTACGGATTTAAAGATGCATAGAGGAGGTGTTGGTAGACAAAACAGTTTTGAATGTAATTTTATCAACAAAGCCGGCAGAAGTGCTATACGGCTGGAATAAAACTAAAATTGTTACTTGGGATGTTGCAAAGTTTAACGGCAACGTTTGCTAAAAAAATCGGTTGCCACCAAGATTCTTATCCGGAAGCAGCTAGCGTGGATGAAGATTGGTTCCGAATTGAGAAGCCATTTCTTGGAACTTGATGGACTGGTGAGGCAGTTAAAGACTGATGGAGCTACCCAGGTCAAGGCAGATCTGGTGTTGTAGCTCTTCTTAACGTTGGTGTATTCGTTTGAGCGGAGGCTTCTGGCAGAAGAGTCAAAACGAACGGCTCGTCAGGAAGAATTTATAGAAGAAAAAAATCAGCAACGTTTGCAGGGCTTAAGCCGAAAAAGCTGCAAAAGTTTGCCGTAAAGTACCATGGATGCGGTAGACGGTGCACTTCATGAAAGATTGCCGCCAATAGCTCAAAGCGGGTGTGAGTTCCGTAGAAATGAGTTCGGTGAATTTTATGGCAGATGTTGAACGATCTGGACGAAGGTTTTCAAGTTGAATTCAGGCTGTAGTTGACGAAAGCCGGCCATATTAGTCAACATGGACTCGAAGCGATGGCTCGACAAAGTGTACTGAAAGGAATGAAAAGGCACCGAAGATTTGCATCTGTGAATCGTGTGTACAAGGCAAGTAGTGTCGAAAGCCTTCTAGTGGCACGAGAAACCAAGCAACTCGCCATCTTGAAAGAATCCACTCGGATGTCTGTGGTCCCATCAACCCGCCAGCAAGGGATAAATTCTGATATTCCGTCAGCTTCATTGACGACTACAGCCACTTCGGGGTCTGGCTCACTTTGGTCACTTCGGGTGACTTACCAGGTAAAAAAGAAATCGAAGGTTTTTAGCGGTTCAACAATGCTGCGGTGAAAGGGGAATGTATTTATCATTCATGCATTCGCGAGTTTGGATTCACTGATCCTGACTGTATCGGAAGATTACTCGAAATGGGAAATCGATGTGGTCAAAAAATTCCGAAATATAAATGGTGAGAGGCAATGACGAAATCAAACAACCAGCAAGAATGGAGGAGCAACGATCGATGACTACGGACAACTTGTGGCGCTTCGTGAAAAGCCCGGTTGGAGTAAAACCCCTTAAGGCCAAGTGGGTGTTCCGAGTCAAGGACGATGTCGACGGTAATCCAGTGCGATTCAAGGCGCTACCTGAGATTAAAGGGTTCCTTCAAAGATCCTTGTGGCGAAACGTGCCGAACGGTAGCGGGTGTGCATCAGGGCTTCACATTTTACCATATGGACTTGATGATAGCCTTTTTATACGGTGAGCTGAGAGAAGACATCTTCATGGCCAACCCAGATGCCGAAGTCACTGTATGGCCTAAAACAATCACCGAGGTGCTGAAACGAGAAGTTCAATTAGAATTTATTGAAACTTGTTTACAGACGGTCCCGGCATGGTTATTGCATCCACACACTAAGTTTTTTTCGCTGAGAATCCAACATCCAACCATTTCGGAATTTCAATTTAATGAGATTCAAGTGAACAAATCACCGGGATTCAGCTAACAAAGCAAAATTTTACCGATACTCAGCTAAAAAAAACAAACTTTCAACAGGGATATCACCAAACAGAATTGCCGAGTTGATCGGTTGTTGGACATATTGCCGAGGTAAATTGAGTGTGTATACCAGAATCGACATTGTTTTGAATGTGGATGACCTGTTGATATGCGCAGGAAAACTGGAGAACATAATGAAGCTGAACAGGCACTTGACGACGATATTTAAGATGACCGATTACGAGGAAGTCACCCACTTCCTGGGCATGCGTTGGTACTACAATCAAATGCAAGGAAGTTTACGGCTGTCACTAGGAGGAAAGCGTGGACAAGTAGCGAAGTCTCCAATTGAAAAGGGGATATAGCTATCTCATGCTGGTTACCCAACAACCCAGCCGTACAGGTAACTCCTTGGGTCGTTGATGTACGTCATGCTCTGTATCAGGGCAGACATCTGCTACTCCGTTGGATTCTTAGGAAGGTTCCGAACGAATTCATCATCTCAGAATTGGCGGACGACAACCGAGGTTGCATTGGGATGGGGAAGAACTACGAATCAAAACGCTCGAAACAGTTGAATGTGAAACATCAATTCCTTCGTGATCATGTTGCTAATGGCAAAATGAAGATTGAATACGTGTGAATAGACAACTTGGACGCCGTCTCGAAATATAGGATTGGAAGGGGGTGTCATTGAAGTAGCAATCGGTTTTTCTTGTTGCTCCATTTGTTCGTGGCAACGGTGCTTAGCAATCAACCAAACATTGTCTTAGTCACCCATGAGCCATGTTGTAATATTAGGTTTTCGATTCCTAGGAAGCACCTCGAGCAACAAGATCAGTTTCAATAAAGCTCCTGAATAGTTGATGAAGTTCCGAATCCGCAAAAGTGAATCTCAATAACGTTTGCATTAAAAAAATGGACAACAATTTTCGATGACTGACGAAAGTACCCATGCAGCATCAATCATAGTAACCCATTAGTCAGCGGACAATATTTGACAGCTCTATCAGTCGAACTCTAACCGTGATGGCAAAAACAGTGAAGCAACTCCGTTCAGAAGTATGCGCGTACAAAACGGCACCCCGCCGCGTCGAACACGGACATCGTGCGGCACTTTGTGGACACCGGATACACCCGTTCCGGCATCTACAACATCTTGGCACTATTAGACAACAATCAGAGCATCGGCAGAAAGCCCGGTTCCGGACGGCCGACGACCCTGAGCGAGAAGAAGCTCCAAAGGTTGCTGATGAGGAAGACCGACGGAAAAGTGGCTACATCGCTACGTGCGCTTGTTTAGGAGTTGAAGCAGTGAAAAAGTACCTGGCGAACTTGAACATACATGTCGGGAGGCGGAAGTCGCGTCCACTGGCTTCCCCACGAAGGAAGTGATCTCCGAGGTGAAGTTCATTTCACACCCCAAATTTCCAAAGAAGGTGCTGCTGTGGCTGACAATCAGCGAGAAGGGGATGTCAAAACCACTCTTCTTTCGCTCCGGACTGGCCTTGAACGGGGAAATTTATAGTACGAAATACCTGCCGGAAGTTGCGTCGCTCATCAAGAAATACCATAAGCGCGGAGTCGCGGTGTTCTGGCCGGATCTAGCGTCGGCCCACTACTCGAAGCGATCGTTGGAGGAGATGGAGCGGCTGAATATCGATGTGGTACCCAAGTCGGCCAAACCGCCCAACGTCCCAGAGCTGCGTCCTATCGAGAATTTCTGGGCCAACCTGAAGCGTTTGATCTACTCCAACAATTTTGTCGCAAAAACTGAGGAGGAATTCATAAATAAAACGAAGAAAGAACTCAAAAACATGCCTACACGCTTTTTTTGTCCACCATGGCGAATGTTCCGGTTAACTGCCGGAAGGCCGCTCGCAACGGCGTAGAATATTTTTGCAAGTAAGCTTATAGAATTACCTTCCATGGGAATTTTATCAAAAGTAATTATTTGTCTTAGCTTTCTTGATCACCACCCGAAAAAAGTCCATTTTTTTTAAATGCAAACGTTATTACGTCCACTTTCGACAAGCAGGTTTACTAAGGTTGGGCTTTTCCGTTGCCGTTCAGCATCCGTTGTCATTGTGTTTGGGTCATAACCCTTTAAAAGTGACATACACGCAAAAATAATCCGCTGTAGAAACTACACTGAAAAAATATTTCACTTAGTTACTACTTGAAACACATCTAGATATTTTCCAATACTAAAATAAGCGACTTTTACATAAATATCACATAGAAAAAGCAGTTCTATCTGACAAATCATTTACGTTTCACTGGACACATAAGATTCACTTGGTTTTGCGAAGCATTTTCCACTTCTAGGGTTAAATTAAGCGCAAACACCAACAGTTTTCATCTGACTATAAATGCGTTTGATTTTACACTGCCTTAGGTTTAAGTCAACCATGGTGGGTTGATATCACCATGATGTCTGTCAAATATAGCACAAATGATGAAGGTTGTACCATAAGCGTATTTGACTGAAATTTTATGGTAGTTTTGAAAATAGCCTAATAAATTGGTTGTAGGATCGAAGCATTTCTACACACAAAGTCCTTGTATGGTCCAATAGCGCTTCACGATTTAGGAATTAAACATTTTAGCTCTCAAAAAAATTAACCACTGAGGGCACAATTCAACGACGCTGCGGAGGAGCAAAAGTGTGAATCATATTACATAATGCCTTATACGCTAAGATGAGAATACCTTAAGATAGTTAAAAAAAAACCGATAATCGCTCTACAGTGCACCAACCTAAATTATGACTAAACACAGATGACCTAATATTGGGTAATTGTATTGAAGGAAGATAAACGTTAAATGTTACCAATTTTTTTTCGTTACTTTTGACTCAAAATTGGGTATTTTTTGTAGTTTTATTTTAAAGAATGCTTCAAAAAAGACATGCAATTTATTAATTTATCCATTCGGATTTGGATTTCAAACTCTGCACTCAAGGAGAAAAAAATGCTCTAATGTCTTATAAATTATTTTTTTGTATAAAAAAAAAATTTCAATGCAAAGTATGGATGAATGCAAATAAAGCTAAAGTGAGGTTAAACATCGTAGTATCTAGAACTGAAATTGATAATAGCTTTCTGGCTATTTTTTAAACTGTGTGGAATTGGTCAGTATCGTCATTATCTACGATTTTCTGCTCTTTAAATCGCCAATTACTTTGCTTAAACAGTTCGAAAAATCATTTTCCAAGAGCGCCATCGGCGACGTTTAACCTCACTTTGGCATTATGTACCTGGATTCCTCCACTACAGAAATATTTTTTCAGCATCGACTCAACATTGTTACCGAAGTGCACCTCGGGACTCACGTTGGTCCACAAAAAAAAAAGAATACAAAAGTTATTGCTTCAAATATCTGGGCAAAAATAAACTATTTATTGAGAGACAGAAAAGAAAAATAATTACTTTTTTGGAAAAATATGGTGACCGCGTTGCTTCAGTGCCTAAAACTTTATAAAATTTTGAGTTAATAATAACGTCCAATATTGGAAAATGAACATTACCCAAATGTCAGTTTATTATCGTTTAATTTTACGAATATTTTGGGTATTGTCAACAATACCTAATTTTAGGTTAAATACATACCTAATTTTAGGTATTCTCATCTTAGCGTGTAGGGCTTTGATTGGAAAACTTGATAGAAATGAAAAACCAGAGATGCCATATTCTCAGAAATGTCTGTAAATTCGCAGACTTTTCATTCTTGTTGCAGACTTTTCTAATGTTGCAGACATTTAGCAGACATTTTATTTATGTTGCAGACTTTTACAGACATTTGAAATATTTTTTTAAATTTCAAATAAATGTATTCTCAGAACTTCGGATTAAAAACGTACTAGGATTGTACGGATTAAAAACGTACATGGACAGTATTTTAGATACGGTAAGAAGCTTTGTTGAAATAAAAAAAATAAAATATCGTAGGTATCATTTAAAGTAGACATCCTTGAAGAAACGAAAGCGGTGGGCCACTTGGAGACGCAATGGGGCCGGAGATGGTATCGTATATGCCCTTTCCGAGGGTAATGTGGAGTCCCTACATATGGAAGTGTTCAATCCCACGCGTGTTCAATCAGATGTGAAAAATTATTGTCAAAGCGTTGGTAAAATTGGTCCTTTGCCATTTAGTCAGAACGAAAGTCAAGTTTCAGAACAATATAAATCATATTTGAGAAATTTACCGTAGTCCGTACCGGTGGCCGAGTATTTGTTCTAAAGCCCAGTTGGTTGCCACTCGTGAGACATTACAACAGTAAAAGTTCTGAGCAATTGAAATAAATCTTAAAACTCTGAATTTTCCAAAGTACTACTAAATGCATCATTTCAGTACATTTGTACTGGGGATTTTGAAATGTATCCCTGAATTAGTCCATACCTAGAAGACTGAGAAGACTTCTCAGAGCTTCAAGAAGATAATTCCTGAGGAAGAGACTTCATCGAAAAAAAAAACATCTGCGATGGTCAGGTAGAAACTTCTCAGAAGTATTGGGAGCAAGCAAGAAAAACCTTCAAAAATTCAGGACCCAACATAACCGAAGTTCAAGATCATACTTACCAGAATTTCAGGACAGTACTTCCCTAAGAAACAAGAGAGGACTTATCACAGCTTCAGAATAAAGTAGAGGAAAGAGGACTTCTTTGAAGTTAAGAACTTTTCAAAGGTTTTGGAGTTTTTCCCAGAAATTCAAGATTGAACTTCCCAGAAGTTCAGAAAAAAGCTTCCCCAAATTTTAGACGGGAACTAATAAGGAAGGGCACTATCTATAGTTTCTTAAAATATCAGGAAAAATATTCCTTTGTAAAGCTCAGAGAAGAACATTTCAAAATTTCAGAACAAAGATTTCTCAAAATTCTTTAGAGAGAACATAATGAATCTATCCATGAGCATTGGGAGTACTTCTTTCTAATTTGAGCACGAATATCCCAATAGTTCCGGAACAAACTTCTTCAAAGTTCTGGAGAAAACTTCCCAAAAATTCAGAAGTCCGAAAGAAACTTCAAGAACAAATTTAAGGGAATTTTCCTAGAAATTTTGGAGACGGCTTTCCCAAAGTTTCAATAAAAATTTCCTCGCATTTCAGGATGGGCCAGTCAGAAATTTGGAAAGAATAAGCCCAAGAAAAAACTCCCCCGAATTTCAGAAAGAAACTTACCAGAGAAGCACTACCTGTAGGATCAAGAAGGATTTTTTTTTCTAAAAACTCAGTAAAGAACTCCTCAGAAGTTCACAAAAGGACTTCTCAGAAGTTCTGAAGAGACCAAAAGTTTAGTTGAAACTACCCACAAGTGCTAGAGAGCTTCCATAAAGTTTCGAATCAAACATTCCAGCATTTCAGAATGAGAATTTCTCAGAGTTAAGAAAATCCCATAAGTTCAGGTAGATACTTTCGATAAAATCAGGAAGAAACTTTCCAGAAGTATAGGGGGAGCTTTCTAGTAGTTCAAGCAGGAACTTCTCAGAATAGTCCTCTGAAGTTCAAAAGAGAACATCTCGGAAGTTCGGAATGGAACTTCTCATAAGTTCAGGAAGAAACTTCTTACAACTTTAATAAGATTTTCCAGGAAATTCTGGAGAGTACTTTCCCAAAGTTTTGCGGAAATTTTTCTCGTAGTTCAGGGTGGGACTTATCAGAAGTTTAGAAAGCAACTATGTTCAGAAAAAAACGTACCAAATGTTTCAGGAGGGTAAGGTTGGGTTCCTAAATGTGAATGTCGAAGAAAATAAGAAGTGACTGCCAAGAAGTTCATGAGGAAGTTTGTCTGAAGTTAAGGACGAAACATAAAATCCAAGTCCATACAATCCAAGAAAAAGATGCAGAACGTTTACATAATCACACATATAGCGAAAATGACATAACTTGCTCTCTTATTACATCTTTTCGTTGAAAGAAGTCTTATTTTGTAAAAAAAAATATAACAGACTTTTATAGACATTCCCAGACATTTCATTTCAATTTTTGTCACAGATATTTGAAAAAAAATAGCTGGCGTCCCTGTGAAAAACCAGCAAAGACCGTGCACGGTAAGTTTCTTTTACCCATTAATGGGTACGATTTATTATTATTGTTATTCCTCGTGGGGATTTTTTACGCATTTTAGTTTTTTTTACGTTTTACGGTAAAATGCGTAAAAATTTCCACAGGAGGAATAACAATAATAATAATTCGTACCCATTAATGGGTAAAGGAAGGTTACCGTGTGGAGTATTATGGATGGTTCAGCTGATCAAAAATCACTGCAATCGTAAAAGCGTGACTCAATCGATGCATGGTTCAGGGGGTTGCTTCACGTCCAAATGGGAAGCTGAAAGTTTTTAGGGCACTTCATCAACTGTACGCCTTTGATCTGTTTTATTTTGCCTACTGTTTGGTCCAATTAATTGGTTAATTATATAGTCACAACTAACTCTCGGAAAGCATGAAGGTTGGCTCACGAACTGAGTCTAAGGCTGCTTTAACATTTGAAAATCCCATAAAAACAAGCGAGCAAAATACCAGACTATGCAGTGTCGTTGAACTGCTGCAAGTTCATCACCATCATCATCATGGCAAGCTACGACCCGGCAGACTGTAGAGATATTCCGCGTGACCAAAGTTAACCGCCACGGTCGGTCGAAGGAGCCGTCCATTTGTGGGTGGTAGGCGGATGCTTGTCCATTCTGTTGACTTACAGTGGAGGACAAAAGAAAAATACGATCTACCGATTTAATTGTGGGTTGAATCCCATACATTGAGAGCTAAGGCAATAAACTCGAGCATTTCGTCCCTCACTGTACTTGCTCGAGATCTCTGAATGTTCGGTCAAATATAGCTCCCATTTCAGACTACTATGTGCAAACAAAGGTGAAAAGTAAGTTGTTGTGGGATATGAAAAAAAAAACGAAACTGAGTCATCAATAATAATAAGCGTAAATTTTGAGCTGTCGCTGCTGTCATCAGTTTTAATTTCTCGTTGGCGTTTAGAGATTCATGGTTTGAACGAAAAACATCGTGACGGCTGTTTGGATTGTAGCATGACCACAAATTTTAGTCAATTTTCCTGTCGTTTTTGGCTCACTTTCGTCAAAAGTGGAGTCACTTAAATTTGAGTTAATGTAACTAGGATTGACAAGTCGACATCGACCTGATTAAGATGTTTTCAATTTGAATTTGTGGTCGTGAAAGTAAACAATAATAACGCTCTTCTTGTGATACTATTAAGACTACCAATACTTGCTAGAACAGTTATACTTACGAATAAGTGAGATCTTCTGATGTCATCGGTATCCATGTCGAGAATTTCATCGATATCGACATCTATCGCCTCCGTCTGAGCAAAGGAGAAAGAAACAGATAAACAATAACAATAAATTATAGTACCAGCCTTTCTGTACGCCCTCCAACAGCCACGCCTCGAAACTCACCGGTGGATCGAACAGCTTCTGCAGTTCATCGTACAGCCACATTTCCACGGCGAGCCGCTTCCGGATGAGACTCATCTGGTGTGAGCCGTACTTTGCGGTGAGGAATTTCTCCCGACGTTCCTTCACTTCGCCCTTTTCGGTAAAATTGACCCTCAGCCCGGTACGACCCGGAGATCGTTCACAGTCATTCATGGTTTCAACGCCGCACTGCATCGTGTCCCTCCTTCAGTCCACCGTAGTTTGCTCACGGTGCGTGTCCGGCAAGGTCCGGTATTAACAGCTATTCGAGGACTGTGGTGAGTCCTCCTTTCTCCGACGCAACCGCTCAGTTCTCCGCTGGTTGTTTGCCTATTGGTATCTCGGAAGCCAAGATTCAATCAAAGAGAGGCAATCTGGAAGAAGAAACCATAAGGAAAAGAAACGATCTTTATTTGGAAAATTGAATTAATAACGATGATGTGGTGGCGATGTTTTAAATTGGACAAACGCTTCGTCTACGTTCGGTGCGACAGAAATTTTGAAGAAAATAAATCCCCCAAAGGCCGTCCAGCGAATACGCGCGGCATCGCTATTAATGTGTGGACACTTAACTAATCACGAGCTAATGTGATTAAGCTTAATTTAGACAATTTATGGCACTGGGAAGTGAGGTTTTAATTTTATTGTTGACTTGGAATGCACGCTTCGGTTGACATTATTTGATCTTGGAAGAACGGAACCTTGTTGTTTATTTTCAATGTTAGAATTCCATAGCCAGCTTTAATCTACTGCTTCCACTTCGTATAGCTCGAAGAACACGCATCGAAGCCATCCTGGTGCAGCAGTCTCCATTAGCAAATTTGTTCCAGTTTTCACTCTTCTGGCCTAATTTTGCAATGCCGTCCTCGATTAGTAGTCCTATTCCTGCAGCTTGATGTCGTTATGGGGGCTGGCAGTTGTCGGTGCAATATAAAATATGCACGAAAAGAAAAAAAAAGTGACGGTTTGCAGCAACTGCATGCACTTCACCATTCAATTAGTATGGTGTGGGGCGGTTTTTTTTTCGCCGCATGGATTGCTATGTCTAATGAGTTTTGGCTGGTGATAAACGTGGTATGAATAGTGCACCATGTGTATAACAACACTAAAACTCGAAGAGTGTTTTGCTCAGCGCTTGTGAATGGCAAAGAAAAGTAGTAAAAACTGCACCCGCTCGAAACACGTGTACACGACATCAATCTAGTTGAGTGCTGAGATAGTATTTAAACGCATTATTGAAGTGTAAACAAATATAAACAGAAAACGTCCCAGTCTTGTATGCTCTCAGTGTATCACTTTTGACGCGTCTCGTGTTATTATGGCTATAACGCATGTTTGTTAAAATTTGGGTTACTATGACGAGCGGAACGCTTCGCATTTTTACCGAGTGTCAATCAAGTGTCTTCACAGATATAAACAGTGTTCAAGCGAGGGCACGGCTATTGGACTGTTAAGTGATGGGCAATCCGATTATGAACGGTTCCAGAGCATTAGTTCTGGTGGAAGTATAAAAAATACTTCCTTCCAATCACTCGGCGTAAATCGTATGCGCCGGTAGACACATCTAGAACGTGATATACTTTTGAAATGAGTTTGTTAGTTTTGAATATTAGAATGGTAAACATTTCACCAGGTAAAGCGAAAACAATATTTAATCTCGTTGGCTGTACCAATCATATGTGCACAACTTGGTAACGATTGGTTTTACCTAGCATTCTGCATTCCGTGGTCTGTATCGAACTGTCATGGAAAATCTATATTTTGGCATCTAATCAACTTAAAACATAGTCCAGACTTCTTCTTTCTTATTTAGCATTTCAAGCTTACAGGGTGTCCGAATATTATCCTTACAACAAAATGGTGTTAAAACTATCATTTATTGTTGGATTAACAAATCAATATGTATTGTTTGTTATAGCAATATGTTTGCAAATTAAAAATTTATTTGTTCATTTCTTAATAGCCGCCTTGTTTTGAGATGCACGGCTTCCGACGTTTCGGGAAGTTATCCACGATGGCCGCGAGTTCTTCGACAGATGTTTGTTCCCAATCCTTTAACATAGAAGATTTTAGATGTTCTAGTGATTTATATAGTGTACTGCAGGCTTTTGACTCCAAAACGAAAACAACCACATCCCAAATCTGTACTTCTTTAGCGAGGAAATATGCAAAGACAACACGGTTACACAAGCTCCGGCACCCCTCGTCAAAATCTGTAGGCATCATTCTCCTGTGCAAATGAAAATCTAAATAAGCCTTCAACATCGCTTGCGTGTCACGTCTGAAAGCGTTTATGTAGGGGCGGAACCGGTTATGATGACTGTTGGATACCCTAGTGGCCCGAGGTAGACAACTCTTCCGCGAGGTAAGAGATGTTTTGAGAACGCGTGATCTTCCATACATGCAAGCGATTTTTGAATTCCTTTGTTTGTCTAATCTAAGAGTGTAACGTCATCACCCCCCCTTCCTTCCTCTCTAGTAAATTCCCTGCCATCGTGTTCCGTTTAACTATTCTTTTGTTTCCGTGCTACCCATCCGAGGTCACCCATCTGCGGTTTAGTTCCTGAACTACAGGGACGGAGTGGGCCCGTCCCTTCTTATGAATTCTGCTCCACACTGCACTTACGTGATCCACATAGAATACCTCAGTATTCAACGCAAGTATATAGCACGCGAGACGAGCCGAACTCTGTTTCCCATACAACAACCGGGTGGACTGTGGCGGGTGGAAAGGGCCCTGTCCGAACCACCAGCTGAGAGTTCGTGTCGAAAACTGAAATCATTTCGGTTTACTTAACTTACTTAACATGTTTTATATTTCCAATTCATTTGTCTTACATACTAATTTTAACATTTTAAGTGTTTTAGCCCATTGGGCTCTTCAGCTTTGTTTAATTTTTAATTTTCTGTGTTTGGTGTGTTAAGTGTGTTATGTGTTTTAAGTTTTCAGTTCAGCCCTTGGGGCATTGTTAGTTTAAAACCATTTCGGTTCATCTCGTGTGCTATATACTAGCGTTGATAGCACAGCCCTGAATAAAGAGAGGTACGAAAATACAGTACAAAGCAAAATTCTAAAGAGGGGACGAGCCTCAGTTATAAAATCAGACACCGGCAACAAAGCGAACTAATTTTGTAGCTGAGGGGAGTGGCTATTTCTTTATTCTAGGAAACTAAATGAAATAAAAAGAAAAAGACAATTTGAACCATTTGTCACCCGTTTTTGAGGACCCGGATAGGAATAAACATATTTTCACTCTGTTCATACGGAGATTTGTATGGGAGTAAAAGTAGGTCATTTTTAAGTGAAAAATTAATTTGACACCCGCAAAAAAAAAGAGAGACGTAGACCTATGTTAAATAAAACATTAAGATCACTCATGAAATAGAAAAGGATGGTAAACTTGCATTCCTCGACCTTCAAGTAGAAAGAAAACCGTTGTATTACCGTACGGAATAAAATTGCACCACTTTTAAAAGCCAGTAACTTTTAACCCGTTGAGTATTTTCTATTAAAATTATGGGTGAAATGAGTTCAATGTATGTTTGTTTACTTTTTGTAAGTTTCACTAGCAGATGTGCAATCGTTGCGAAGATGGAGTCGGGAGAAAAGTAGCGGCGCAAAAAAAATTTTGCGCACGTACCTCGAAAATCCGGATCTTTCTCATCGTGCCTTTCTGACTTCCGGCAGCTTTCGGGGCTCCAGTTTATCACTGCTCATCATAAATTCGATGTCCCTGAGGACGTTAGAAAGCAGAAGATGTCAAAGTTTGCCAAAAAATATATGATTTGGCAAGCAATTTGCTCGTGTGGAAAGCGGAGCACCCCATTCTGTGACAACTGGAATGGTCAATGGGCAGGTGTACCTAAAGAAATGCCTCCAAAAGCGTCTACTTCCTTTTTTGAGGTCACACGATGGTCCTACGATTTTCTTGCCAGATTTAGCCTCGTGCAATTACTCGAAAGAGGTTTTGGAGTGGTACAGGGCTAAGGAGGTCAATTTCGTGCTGAAGCATCTCAACCCCCCGAACTCACCGGAGGTACTGGGCCATCATGAAGCAGGCACTTCGGAAGCATCCTATGGAAGTGAAATCGGAGGAAGATATGAAGAAAAAATGGTTTGCCACGCAAAACAAAGTTGGTCTACATGTTGTACATGACCTTATGAGTAGAGTAAAGAAGAAGGTTCGTGTATTTGGATATGGAATTGAAATTGAATAAAACAAACAGGGGAAAATATTCAAAACATGATTTATTTTACTCCCTTAAAGTTTAAAGATAATTGGTTGGATGGGCGAATTTTGCCGAATTTTTGCGTGTGTCGCAATTTGATTCCGTACACCCTTTATTCAAAGGGTAATCCCTTACACTTCAAATTATTCTTTTCAGCATAAAATGGCCACCTTCCACCATATGATTCACCGAATGTGGACCCTTCCTCTCAATGATACCGGAAAAGCCAAAGAATTAGCATATATCTTTGAAACTGCCAAACCCAATGGTTATGAAAAGAGGACAGTTCAAGCTATCAGCAATAAAATGGAAAAACAATGGAAATTGCAATCAACCCTCTCAGATTCATCTGAACCCCTGAAATCCGTTCCCTTCGATACAGCAGCAAAAGCTGAAACCACGACTTCGGGAATTTGGCTTGGACTTAGTTTTCTCTAGTAGGCACAATCAATTGGCATCGTTGTTAGGCTCCAAGAATGCTTCAGTTACGTCTATACCATTTGGCCTGTCCAAGTAGTCGTGGAATATTCTTGATCCATTAATTTTGCTCATCAGGTGAATTCTTTAAATTTCACATCATGTCGAACAGGTTTGATATTTCTGCTAGCTGATAGAAATTAACATCAATTTGAAAACAAATCCCATGGTTGTTTACAAAATTTGCCAACAATCCACTTATTGCTCTAAATGATTGAGTTTGCAGCAGACAGATCTGGTCAGTTGTTGCTTTAACATACACGTCACGATGAGTTGCAACACTAACTGAGGGCCATGTGACAAGTCACCCGCTTGCGCGCAAATATTTTGCAGGTATACGTGATTTGCGAAATGAGAGCTTAACTCCACTGTCCTTGATCGATAGAACAAAGTGCAATGCGCTGAGTTATGCCCGATGCAACTTGCCAAATTTATTTCTATCGCTAATTTATTCAACAAATCGTGATGTCAACGTCGTTCGAAAATGAATGGAGTGCTCCCGTTTTGAAGCTGCCCTGTTTGGAAATCCATGTGTTATCTACGTGTCTTATAGTTAAAACAATGTTGTACAATGTGAAGAAATACTGTGACTATTGAATAAGGAACATGTTCGAAAACGATCGAGTTAGTGATACTTCTATCCTTTTCTGTTTTTCAAACACGGTCGCGTTCTTAAAAACTACATATCAGTATAAGCATCGTTTACTAAACAGAACTTTTTTGCTATCCTGAGTCTGCAATACTTCGACTTGCAACTGAAATATCAGAAGTTTTTGCACACGTCACCTAAATTTCCACCAACACGTGCACTGGTCTTCGGATAATCGATATCATCCCGATCCAGAGTCACATTCCCAAGAGTAGGTATACATCAACTTTATTGCTAGCAGTGCACCCGAGAGTCCCCAATGCTGATCTAAATTGATGAACACTTCTCCTTCCAACTTCTGCGATTGAACTCCTCGGTCTTCTCCTACCTCCTCCGAACCAACCTTGCTGGCGCAGGAAACGGCGGTAATAACATTTCAATATAAAACTTCGTTTGCTATCAGAAGCATTTGTGGAAAATGACAAAACTTGCTGTTGGTTGGTCCTTTGCTTTCGTTGCCGCGCCATCGTTTATTCGAGTATACCGGAAGAACGCAACGAAGAAGTCGCTTCCGTTGACGTTATGACATTGAACTATTGCCTTATTGTACCCCCCTAAACTGCCTGTGTAAATTTGTGCCAAACTGTCGTGAACAGGTCGAAGGCCAACCAACATAAATTGGAATTTGGTCGTTTTGGCTCTCCTTCCGTCATGCCAATAAAAATCGAAGGTGGCGTTGAGTTTAATTTGAACTTGACAATTCTACGAAAGCGACGCCTACTTTCGTTGAAGCAGCACATTTCAGCACAGTTTAATCATAATGAATTCAGTTTTTGCACAGCTACAAACGAAAGAAGCAATCTCAACGGTGGACACCAATTCAGAAATGAGCACGTTCCAAAGCCAAGAAGTGGAAAAATCCAGCGGCAAATTTGCATTTTTCTCGACCGGCAAAAGAAGAAAGGCCGGAAACTTTGCTTTTGCTCTGGCGCATGCCGTTCCTCATCAGGCCGAATGTGACTAGAATGAATCTTGTTTGCGCTACCCTCCCCATCTTACTTCATCCCAATGAAGTTTTTGCTAATTTGTACACGGCGAAAATAATGCCATTTTTTTGATCCAATCATCCTCGGAGCGCAGATGCTTCCAACAGTTGTCTTGTTTATCGAGATCAGTAAATATTTCGAACACGCCATCTGCCATAAAACATCATACTACTTGACGGTGGCATCTGTTGCCATTGCGTTCGGTAGATCTTTCTGAAAATTTGCCAAGAAGTAATTTGTAAATGTAGATGATTCGCCCCATCCCTCTCCGGTGGAACAGTTGTGAAAAAAAGCCAAATTGAACCTAACTTTTGGGCCATCGGCATCATGATCGATGAAATCAATCTCGAGGAAGACGTCTAGTATAGTAAGTCGATTAATCGCAATATCGCTCATTTTCGTTTTAATTGCTGAGGATTTCTTTGCTCGAATATCTTGAAAACTTCCCAAATTCATCATGCATATCTGTACTGGGACGAAAACAAAACTTCGATAACAGAAAATGTCACAACCGCAGGGCGCAGCTGTTTGTCTTGCAAATTTTTGAACGCTCGTTTTTTTATTAGATTTCAGTTTGTTGTTCTTTGCCCTGCCCTGTCTTTCCATTTTCATTCATTCTTTAAACAAAAAAAATCAGCAACCACGTTCGTCGTTGTCAGTGAGTGCATCGAATTTGCAAACCCCTCGGCTCGTCGACGTCATCGTCGATGGTTGCTACGACCAAATTGTGCTTTTTTCACTCCGCGGCCGTTTGTTGGTCCATTGTGTCAGGTGATATAAAAGGAATCGAGCAGCGAAGAAACGAACGAACAAAAGCAATAAAATTTAATTCCCAGCCCAGACTGACGGAATTCCTGGTGCAGTCGTACTCAAGTTTCCCAAACCCGAAAGGTTACTTCTGATACTGTTGATGGCGTTTGACGCAGCGGTGGGTTGGAGTGATATTGAGACATTAATTTTGCAAGTGGATCTCCGTCGCGTCATTTCACGAAATGCCCATCCGTCCGTCCGTCCGTCTGTCCATCCATCCATCCATTAGTAATCGTGTTGGCGCGAATGTCAATAATCAAACGAGAAACGTGCTGGATATCTCCGCACTCCGCAAGCAAGATGCCCTATGGCTTTGGCAGCATTGCCAGGTTGTTTTTCGAGCCGTAGATAACGAAGGTTTTTTTTATTGAAAAAAATATATATTAAGAAATGGAATTTTCCTTATTTGTTTAAGACATGAACAACTGTATTTTTTTTATCTGGCTCATTTATTTGGCAGGCTCAATCGTGTTAGTTTTAAGTAGCCGATATTTTATTGTATTTTTTTTTTTAAATGTATAACTTAAAACTAAAATGAATGACTTACGCGCAGTTTACCCGAAGTTAAAATGGACATGTTTTGGAGATGGACAAAGAAACATGAAAATGGAACTCTGTAGTTGCGACAGACACAGTAGTATTTTATTTCTAGTTTTAACATCATTTGAAATTTGCAAAATTTCTACTTAATGTCAATATTTGTAACTAGAAATTAGAAGAAAAATTAGTATCTTCCATTTAATTCCAACTACCTTTGCTTACCTTCGACAGATACGCGTATTTCGTCTACAATGTGCTTCGTCGAGTTATTAGTACGAGACACTGAAGAAGTCTGCACATTGTAGACGAAATACGCGTATCTGTCGAAGATAAGCAAAGGTAGTTGGAATTAAATGGAAGATACTAATTTTTCTTCTAATTTCTAGTTACAGGTATTCCACTAAACAGCTCAAACCCTCTAGGGTCAATATTTGACTAACACAAAAAAAAAAAAACCTAAAAGTTTATATATACATTTAATTATTATGCCTGATATGTCCAATTATTATTTTGATCCTATCTTCTCCTCTTATGATTACGAAGTATTTAGTGCCTTGAATACAAGAAGCTGCAACGGAATCGTTTGCAAATGTATTTTTTCATTTCCGGTTTGCGAATGGACATTTGACTAAATCTGAGCTGATCAGATTCGTACAGCGCTGTGTGCCATTTGACTAGTGTCTGATTTTACATTTCAATTTTTGTCATTACTGTGTCATAACTCACAATATCATTATATTTGATGATATTGTTTTATTGATTTTACTTCATATGTGTTTCATGTCCATTTTTCTTAAATTCCCTTTCGATTGAATCTTCCCTGTTTCAGGAGCAATAAATATTGGGGTAGCAAAAATAAAAGATTCAGCAAACTTTTTCAGGATACCTCAAATCAAGATTTTGGTGAGTTGCAGCTTTCGCTGAAAACGAACGAAAACGTGCATAGGCGCGGAACCACAGAACTCTACACTTGAACATTTTACAACATTATTTGCATTTCAGGATCAACCGAATGGAGATCATATATAATAGATGGGAATGCTTGTTGTATTTTTCAGTAACATAAATATATACACTATTATATAAATATTTCATGAGAATGAGAGGGACCACCAGGGCACCCGATTGAAGCACTCTGGATGGGTAAAGTGGGAATGCCAATTCCTCATTGCTAAAGGCTTGTGAATAGAGGGCGGGCTCTTCTCCCTGTCCATTGGGGCATCCTCATGTTAGATAGCTTACTCTTTTGACCAGTTGTTCAATCTTGTGATTGAAGGAGATTCTTTATATCCCTGTGGACCATATTATCACTGCTGCTTTTTTTTCGTACTAGTTCATGTTGACAGACAAACTAGGACATTAATTAAAACATTAAGTAGCCAAACATAGACGACTAAACCTGCTCATTTACTGCCCACTAAACAACAGGTACAATAAATTGTTTTGATCAAACACGTAAATTATTACGATTTCCCATTGGGTTAAAATTTGCTGGTGTTAAGAGCAGTCTTCTTCTTACAACCGACGATATCCCGAGCTATCTCAGGTGAAAAAATGCACCATGAATCTTATATTCAAAAGTGATTAGGGAAAGAAAATTACCACCGGTTTACCTAAAAAAATAGTTTTGAACTAATGAAAAATTGTTATCTTAATCATTTTAAAGATGATTCTGAGTAGATTCCTCTCATCAAATTAAAACCAGTTTACTCATTTTTCGACAACGCGATACTGCTTGCAAAAAACGAGTACAATCTACAGTACAGAGTACAGTCACTGAGTGGTCTCAAAATAGCGTGTAAGATACAACCTTAGGGTGTTTTATTATGAAACATATATTTTCTTATTTGGGAAATTGAAATCCAATCGCCAACTCTCGATCTATACGTTAATCAGATTGTCGAAAATTGGTGCATTGTAACATTTAATGTTGGTCCCTTAATCTTTATTATTTTACTTCCTTAATCTTTTCTTTTTTAAAAAAAAAAACAAGACAGTTAGTAGTTACACTGATGCATACTTTGACATTTTCTCTATAAAGAGCTTAAACGGCTGCAAGTCATACTTGGTCATCGCTTTTTTAAAATATGATTTTATTTGGTATAAAACTAATTCAGTATAAACCATTTCTGGTTAAGATGGAAACTACTTTGAGGAAAGCTGAACTTTTAATTCGTTGTTTGAAAGCCTTTTCCCAAAAAACCTTCTGGTGAAAAGTTCTATAACAATAACATCTTTCTAATGAAAATTTACTCAACTACAACTTTGTTTCAGATTGTTATTAAGTAAAACGTCAAAAGAAATATTTTTTAATTAGGTTAGAGATCCATTATATAATACTTAGATCAAGCAGGTGCTAAGGAAGCCACACTGTACATATTATGAAGTGTGCACGGTTAAAATATGAAACATAAATTTAAGTTGTTTTTGCACAACTCACAGCTTCCATGTGGATAGCCGAAAATGAGATAATAGAAACTCTGTTTTGAGTATTTGCAATTAATATTCCATTAGGTATAAACTACTTACAAACTACTGCGAAAAAAAAAATTAAAACAGGCCACAGACCGGAAACGATCTAAGGCTGTTGCGATTTGCAGCGCTTCGTCTTCACCACTCAAATATTTTGGTCGCACATAAGAAGCACATAAGAAGTACTCCATTGCGAAGATATAGATAATAAAACATGAGGGCAGAGCCGAAGGTTGTCATAATTTTTATCCAACATTAACTTTGAAGTACCCAACTATTCATTTCCCGTTGCAAAACTGATAGTTGCGTAATTGAGTTCATTCCCATGGTATATCATTCAAATTGATAAAAAATAAATTTATTGAAGAATGTTCAGGGTATTTTTGCTTATTTTTTGGTGTATGTTTACCAACATTTATGTATTAAACAAACATATGACTTATTTATGCGTAAAAATGTACAATTTTAAAATAAATAAAAATAGAGTTCCTTCATCAGTACCTACTTGTTCAGTGAAAACTACCAAGCGGTATTTTTTTTAAATTTATTCTATGGTTATCTTCATTTTCGGCAAATTAAAAACATCCTTTCCAAGCATTTTAAGAAGAACAATGATTGGAAAAATAAGAAAATAAAGTTGCTCACTTAAAAAAAACAATCTTAAGAACAGAAGAACGTTTGCAGATAGATTTCAAAATATAACACAAATCGTTGTAAACAAAATGTAGCAGAAAGCGCAGAAATACCAAAAAATTACTTAACAAAAATCAAGTACATTTTACTAATCATGGTTTTTTGTTGTTGCATGAAGCACGTAATCAATTATAATGTTTGATATTGGAAATACCCCTTTTATCAACATCCAACCCTTAGAGATGAATGCAATTTCTGCTAGAACCAAAGAGAAAGTATTGATAGGCCCGATAGCTTTTGGCAAGATGTGAAATTGAATAGAAGTAGTTTGTACACACATTTGCCAAAAATCAAGGAAACTGTCTGTTCGTGGTGGTTTAAAGGCCAGTCTAACTGTGCAGCATTTAAGGGGCAAGATGGTTCATGAAATGTTGGATTTGAGCACTAATTTTTTGCCAAAGGCGTATGCTTATAGCGCCAATTTTAGCCGCCGCTTTCTGAAAAAAAAGATAAGATAAGAGAAGGAACGAGAAGGAAATTCAAAATCCCTATCTCATGAAAAAAAAACTCCAGAGCAACAAAACCCCGAAAAACTACAAATACCATCAAAGAGATGAGAACTGTTTTGTTTAGATCCGTTTAAACATAATAAATGAAAATAAAACGATCTACCCTGACGCGACCCTGTTGGAGTGCCGTGTTGTGCCGCAGTCCCAATCAAAGATGGTGAGCTGGATGAATATACACATCATCTTGAATTTCTCCTCTATCCCAAATGTTGGAATTTATAAATTTTAAGGTAACAAAATCAACCATATGGTAGGAACATACATAAACTTTAAGTCCCCCTTGTCATCTGGCAGGTAGAAAGAAAATCTACAAACTCACCTAGATATAATACATACACATGCAGAAAGAATAATATCAAATATAAATACTAGACCTACTGCGATGCCCAAGTAGACTCTCGACACGGAAAAAGCTTGTAAGTAGTCGTTGATGATATAGGCCTATCTGTATAAAGATAAGCTTTTTCTAATGAAATTTAAAGAAATTGGCTTACGCCAACTAGTGAAAAAGAGTTTCAGTTTGTTTTATTACTATTCAAAAGTTAACAATTGTAGTTTAGATTTTGCTAGTTTTCCCTGTTAGGTACTTTTTTTAAGTGTAACATAATAGCCAAATATATATAATAGTAAATTGAGAGGAACAAAATATACGTATAAAGATGAGCTAAACCTATGGAGTTTGATAGTTGTTACCCGGATTTTTTCCACTGCAGAACGAAGGGAACCCCTGCGACATTCTTCCTCTAGGTTTTATCATCGCTTTTATGATATTGGAACTCTTTTCAACGTGCCAACAATACCATTGTTGGTTTCAGGGCAGATAATTGAGTATAATTATAAAAAAAGAGCGATTTCAATGATTGTAAACTTTTGGTCCTAACATTTATAACAAAAGTCCAAAGGTAAGGCGCTTGAATCACTGTGCCAGCCACGATGTTTAACACACTAGAGAAGTATGTTTCATAAATGCGGCACTTTGATTTTCAATCCATACCCCATGTGTGGAACGCTGAAGAACATTTTTGACAGTTGAGCTTATATAAATAAGAAACCAGCAACCTTAAAGTGGTTACCAGGCTCAGCAGAGAATAACAATGATGGCTGTCAACACATCGGCACCTTCGGCACATTACGGGAACTCCCAGAACAATGCAACGCTTGTAGGCACAGTAAAAAATATCACAGCAGGAAAGTGTTTCTGAGCGATCCACCCCTTGCTAAAGTCACAAAAGTTGTAGATAAGAAAATTGTTCATTAGCTCAGCTTTATATTAAAAAAATAAATTTAAATACTAACTGCAATCCCAACAAACATCGATGTTGAATTAGAGCTTGTTCAAACGAATTTGGAGAAGCTGTGCAGCTATTCTAGAAGAAACAGCTGAATAGCTTCTCCAAATTTGCTTGAACAAGCTCTAATTCAACATCGATGTCTGTTGGGTACCTACTTCAAATAGATTGTGCGCGCTCTGTTTCAAATTTTAAGAGGCTAATAAGAGCCTGATCTGAAACTGTTCAAGCACTGTGAAGATTTTCCAAATTTCAGTCCAATGGTTTTATATAAAACAAACTCCATTTACTGTCTCTGTCTGATATAACATTTTAGAATCGAAACACCTATAAATAAATCCCCACATCTGGCAACGCCACCGCAGCACGCCGTTAGAAAAGTCCGAAATGTGTCAAAGTCGTGAGCGGCAACCAAGTTCAACCTTTTCTTAACTTTATTCTCCTTCTTCTTCGTCTTGCCTTCTTCATTCAAGCGAGTCGTTAGGGATAGTACCTTGATTACCTGGTCACGTTTTTTTCGTTAATTTTAGTCCCATTGCAACACCGTTACGTTGTTGATGCTGTTTATTAGTGCGGTATCGCACGATTCGGGGGACGCTAAGAACCGAAAAAAAGCACTGTATGAAATGTCGAACACACCTGACAGATGCCCGCAGATGGTCCTTCGGGAGAGAAGTGATTCTCTCTGTGCTCGGGGATGTGACGCAGCATTGCGAAAAAGTTTTCCAGAAATTAAGGTGTATTGTTGAGATTCTGAGGTGGAAAAGTTGAGCAAACTTGGACGAAATCATGTCAATTTAAGTGCTTTGAGACTGACATACAAGCGAAAATTTTGACGTACATTTGAATCATAATCGATGCAAAATTGATTTCAATCAAATTCACTATTCTGTGAGTAGATAAGTATGTTCCGAGATAGAAAACAAATCATATTATTTTACATAAATCTCTCTTTCTATTACCTTACCTGAATAATGAAGCATTTGCTTTGATGCAAGGTTACAGTGGAAAACAGAAATAACAAACGACCTTCAGATAAATAAAAAAATACTAAAGCAGAAATGGGGCTGGTGTCGTGAGGTTCCAAAAAATCATTGTGGAACTGTATTTAGCACGATAAGTTGAGAGTTCACAACAAGCTAATTGTGGTGAGCAATCAGTTTGAAATGCCAACAAAGATGCTACAAGAGGTATGAACGTTACACGTGGAAATAATTAACGTAGTCATGAAGGAAGTTCATAATGCCACAGCGTCACACGCACATGTGGCGTCAAATTCGATACCGTGAACTGATGTTTTACAAGCCTTTGCTAAATGCATCCGCACTTTTCCGTTACCCATCATTTGCAAAGTGTAAAATATTAAGAATATTTATTTATAATCTGACTTAAACGTGCAGTCTGACCTTCGTTTTCACCGTGTGGTTGATTCAATTGAGGTTCTTGTCGAGTGAAAGTTAGTTCAGACACACAAGTGCTCTGCTAGAATTGTTTTACATTTTTAATTGGACACCACATGTGCCGCATTGCGGTCCGCAGTGAAGTGCAATTAATATCCACTTCAGTTTATTTTTATCATTTTGGCTTAGCTCTTCATCCCTTCCATGACTCAAGATATTGTTCGAGGGCAATTGAATGCTGAAAAGAATTACTCCTGCCAACTCCTGCCTAAAGCTCAAATAATTGAACCAAACATTCATGGTCACAATTAAGTCCCAAACGCAACGGAACGGAAACGGCAAGTTTGACAGTTGTCGTAAATGACGCCGATATGTCCAATTGGAAACAACTTGAATCGAATCAGTTCTCTAGCCGACAACCAGGTTTAGTCAGATTGGGCAATTCCGTTGCCGTTGTCGGTCAGCTTCCGCTATCACTGTGTTCGAACCTTTAGGCTTTTTGACGTTTAATCACCTTTCTCTTTCTAGCACATGCGGAGGAATGATGGTTTGTTTTTCTCCAAAAGATTTTCCTTCACGGAGAAACCAAACTATCCAAAATCAAGTGTTACAGTACTCAAAACTAAGTACTCTGATAGGACTACTATTTTGGATATAATTTTGTTCATACTGGTTGGTAGTTTTGACTCAACCCTCAAGTATAATTGAAAAAGTCGATTTTACCCACAGCAAGGTATTTTAGGAGAAGTAAGTTTTCAATGTACGCGAGAGGCGCCTTTGCGAAACTATCCAGATCAGAGTTTTGGGCTGTCTCTTTGTTTTGGCTGGAAAATTTTTGATCGCCATTTTATCAACAATGGTTGCAAGAATTTGGTTTTGGCGTACCGTTTGCAGTGTCCAGGTTTAAATAATAGTATACAGTTTAAGATTTAACGCGTCCGAGGAGTACCTATACGTGGTATGGAGCAGTTAGAGAAAATTATGGACTCGGAAAACGACAAAAAATTGCCGGTAAGTGTAATTATTTCTCTTATTCGAGTGCATATTTTTATTCCTGGTCGATTTGAAATTTTAGACATTGCTGCATTGATGAGTGTGAAGAAACCATCAACGGCAACTTCAAGGTGTTGAAGCAACACATTCGCTCAGGAACACAAAATTACCAACAAGCAACAAAAAAACCACCATATCGCTGAAATGTCCCAAGATGTAAATAACATACAAAGGTTTTCAGTGTACTCATAATGTTATCAAATACATTTTGTTTTATTCAGATTTATATTTTCTTTTATTGAATTTAGTGAAAGAAAGTCCACTAAAGCTACATTTGCGAGTAATATTTTCAAAAAGAAAACTCAATTTTGGATTATTTTTACAGTTGATTCAACTCTAATTAAACAGTTAATTTCACTCGGCATTGAGTCTCTTCGAAATACTTCAAAATTGGATACTTTGCAAATAACTCAATTTTGACTGGTTTCTACTAGCTGTCAAGATGAGTGAAAATGACTTAATTTTGGATAGTTTGGTTTCTCTGTGTTCTTACTTGCACTCAGTGCCTTAAATTTTCATAAAATATCCATGAGAAGTGAAAATGATTTTATCCATTGTAATGATGATGTTTACTTTCCCGGTTTCCATGGTTACCGCTGTCACTTCTATGCCAACTGAATTTTGTTTGCTGCAATGAATGAAGTCGGCTCTAATGGCCCAAACACAATGATAACGGAAACGGAAAACGGCAAAGCCCGATCTGAGTATACCCTGCTTGTCGGAAAGAAAACAGGCTAGATTCAAGCCGATTCAGAGTGGACATATCGAAGTCATTTGCAGCAACTGTCAAAATTGTGCGTTTTCCGTTCCGTTTCCGTTATCATTGTGTTTGGACGGTAAGTGCGGGTCAAATATATGCTGTCACTGTTGTTTTGATTATCAATCGGTAAGTATGAATTTCATTTGATGAAATCTGAATATCACGTCTTGTAATCATTTGTTATTATTAAGTGATTTTGAATACTAATACAAACATGGCACAACCAGGGCTGCAATCATTATCCCAGAGGAATTGATGCTAGCAATGTTGTTCAAAAATACCCTGGACTGGTCTGCTCTTGCATTTTTTCCGATCCCGACGGGTAATTGATATTCATTGTGGTTGATTAAATTTCATTTCTGACATTTCGAAATTCGTTTTGAAAATGGACTTGTTTACATAAATGAATATCAAAGCATTTTGAAAATTGAACGTTCATTCTTCTGGTTACGTTTGTTGTCATAAGTTATCGTTTGATTTTCGCATGGAACTTATAGGTAGTCAATGTTAAGTTGCCTGAAAATTCATGCTTTTGAATCTTATGAGCATGACTTTTATCAAGACTGCTTGCACTCCTTTGATCTAAATGGCGCTGTAGTGTGCGTGCGTGACGTCAGTGACTAAGCCACTAAGCCTAATAGAAAAGAACTGATTCCAGTTGCGGAATATTTGTTTGACGTAAACATTGGCAGTGCCATTCCACTTTCAGGGTAATAAATTCCCATTATTGTTGTCTTTGAAGGCACACACAATATGCAAGAGACAAAAAAAAATCAACCATTTAGCGTGTCATAAATTTTCTGACCCAGCTTACAAAAACAAACAATAAAAACAAGAAGAGTACGTTTGCTAAAACCACACAGTTCATCCACGTAATTGCTAACGTTCTTGATGTCCCTGCCTGGATAGATGTGGACATGTTGTCATAAACAATTCGCAGAAAAAAAAAAAAAACAAAACCAGAATACCTCGCCTCTAGTCAGCAGAGAGCATAATTTATCTTCGTCATGTAAATAGTGGAATGACGAAAGAGTTACGTGAGAAAAAAAAGTGGAACATCCAGGGGATATACATATTGACAAAGTAACTTGTATTCTTCTGGGCATTTTTCCTTGAATCGTTGAATTATCTCCAAACGATGACTTAGATGGATGGGCGCAGCAAATGTGCACGTAAGTGCTATTGGTTTCCGTTATTTACCTAGACATCCCTCGAAAGTAACTGAACATCCGATCCAACGCTCGTCACTGACTCGCCTGACATCAGATCGAAGTAGGCCAGAGGTTCGTTCTGGCAGCGCCTGCTCGGTTACAGATAAATCATGCGTTTTGTTTTTCTTGCTCTCTCAGCTATGATTGATGTTTTGGTAATGCAATTTAGATTTCATAACGTTTCGGATATTTCAAGTTTCACCGAAACGCAATTATCCAAATTGGCTGTTTCTGACACTCAAATCAATACTAGTTTTTTTTCTTGATGAACTGTAGCAAATGACCTTTTGAGTGAACGCTTTTAGAGTGGAAAAATCATCTGGATGTAAACCTTTAAAATAAGCGGGTTTCACCCGCAAAACCCAAAACTGTGTAAGACTGTTCCTTCCGGGAAGATTCTTCATGCAGCTTCCGATGACGATCATCTCCGTAGCCCAAGTGGACTGAACTTTCCCGAACAGATCTCAAATTATGATGTAATCGTCGACCTTCTCCCACAGTGAGCTTTTTTCTCTGCCCCTGTAATGACCCTAATCATACATGATAAAGCGTTTACACAAAAAGGCAAACAACGCAAAAGAACCATTTCCCAGGCTATCCGCTTCAGAGCAGTGTTTACTACTAGAAGCGACATTTATGGTTTCCCACTGCCACCTTCATGCCGCCTACTACTCGTGGGGGAGGAAAAGTGTGCGGAGCTTAGGGGTGGTATTAAAAAAAATGCTTACTGCTTTGTTTGGGCGTGATGACAATGACTGCCACGAGGCGTGGACCCGACCAAAGTGAGTAGGTGCTCTAGCTTTACCAATATATGGGTGAGGAGTGCGGAAAAGTCAATTTTCAGTACCAAATGTAACCAAACTAATTTGCCAACATTTCTGAATCATTAGTTGGGCTCATGAGAACACCGACATATACTAACCATGGACCAGACATGGGATCCCATGGGATGAACTCTTTTACCGTTCATTGTGTTTCGGTTGCTTCATTCGTTTCATGCAAACACTGACCATAAAGTAACGAACGAGTGCCGTGTGTGGGTGGAATTCAACTGATGTCTTATTTTCTCGTTTTCAGACGGCACGAGATTATTCCTGACGGAAAATGGACATGTGCGTGCGGCAGTAGGCGCAGACAAATGACGGATAAAAAGCGAGTGAATTTAGATTAAGACATTTTTGCAGCGATCTTCACCGCCCACATGTTTTCCGACAAGAGAAACAACATGGTCGTAGGTGAAGGTTTTTGTTTATGGATTGATTGATGGGGGAATGAGCTTCTTTATTCAGCAGAGTCTATGGCAAGGTGGATGTTTCATTTTGAGGGTTAGTGTTTTCCCTGTACCCACCCAAAACAAAAACTCAAGGTTGTATTGAGATTAGGGAAAGCCACACGATGCTGAAGATGTCTGCAAGTCGCAGACAAAAAAGGCTTATCTGTCAAAAGACGAGCTGTTTCTAGCGGAATTGAAAACAATTAACGTTTACTATTGATAAAACGAAGAGTGTTTCAGTTTTTTTGTTCTTATCCTTTAAAAAGTGATCAAATGATATAATGGGTGTTTTATGAAAAATTGGACGACTTAAACTTGACGCATTTCCTTTCATCGTGCATTAAAAAAAATTCACACCCCTCATTTTGAAGATGTGTGAATGTAGCATCGTGCCTCTATTTTGATTTTGAGATAGGCACTTCAGTTATGCAATGCATCAAAATTTTGCACGTGTATGGCGAAAATCCAAACTACTCGCACCCCAAGTATGCGAAATTGTTAAATGTGGCTAAATCAACTGTCACCAACGTATTGAAAGTGTTCAGTGAACGTTTGTCGACAGCCAGGAAAGCTGGATCGGGGGAATTCGAAAGCCGGAGGCCACAGCGATGACATAAATAGTTGCCCGCTGTTTCGAGCAAAACCCCAACCTCTCCTTTCGAGATGTCGCAAAGAAGCTAGGAGTGGCGCCTTCAACCGAGGATAAAGCTAAGAAACTAGCTGGACTGTCGATTTGCAAGAAAGTGGTGACTCCAAAAAGAATTTGACTTATTAATAAAAACTTTGATTGACTCACACACATTACTGTTTGACCAAATTTTGATCGGAACACCCTTTAGTAGTTTGAATTTCCCTTGTTTTGTGATTACAATTTTTAACAATTACAATTACAAACAATTTACAATTTTAAAAGCGTTTTAATAAATAGCCTTTTTTCAAAATAAAAGTGAATTGAATGTTTTGCAATAGAATAGAAGGGTTGTTATGTATCGTAACAATTGTTAATTTTTGTCGTGCAGATTTCCCGCCAAACAGTTATTTAATTAGTTTTCTAATGTAATTTTTTTTAGAGCTTGGAATATTCTTGAATTGTATTCAAGCTTTGAAACACGATCGATAAAGAAGAACATACAAGTAATAAAACAATTCACCCCTGGGATAGTTTTTAAGTAGGGATGGTTTTACAGATTTTTTTAAAATTTAAATCTATAGTGAAATTACAGCCAAACAGATGTAACACTCTAATTGATGCTGCCATCGTCCATCTAAAAAAAATCTATTATGAACATAGAATCATAGAAAACATAGAATTGCCTACTCTTTACTGGGATAGCTTGGTAAAGATTATGTGCCTGATTGGATCCCGAGTAACACATCTTTATGTTTATATGTTGAGTAAGCTTCATTATAACCAAATTTAGTTGTATAAAAATATTTTCAACTGTTATAAAACTTGTGTGTTGCTTGAGATACTACCGTTTAAGTGCCCTCCGCTCGTTTTCGATTTGTATCTTTCAATTTCAAAGCCTGCGGTCATCTTATACAGAATCATCAATACGTTCTCTTCATTTCTATTCGTTCTAGCAATAAATTGCTGTCCACTCCTTAAGCCTCACATGTAGATGAGAAATTATCTGCTTCTGACAAATTTCATCATAGAATTCATCATGCCATACCGTCGCAACCTGCTGCCTTGCATATTATTCCTGAGTTTCCTGGTGAACCATCCCGCCAAACGGGAATGGAATTCCAAGACATCGAGTTCCCTGCCAGTCCGTTCGCGATCTTCCTATCTATGTTGTGAACGAGCGATTTCTCCAGTCGTTTTCAAAACAAACGATTGATAGCCAAGCAAGCCTGAAGTAGTGTGCGTGTGTTTCATGGGCGCGCTTGTTCGCTCGTTGACAATCAAACATGGTGGACACTGCAATGGCTAGAGCGGCCGTCAAATAGTGCTAGTGTTTTAATGTATCTAAACTTAAAATTATGACGATGGCTAAACTTAAAATTATGACGAGGCAATTTGTTCATAGTATTACGTCTGTTTGTCTGTGGTGAAATTGGTAAGGAAAATATTTGTGAAGACAAAACGGAAAATCAGTACCACGCAACCGCCACTGGAATGTTGTAGCTGTACAATAGGGTGTCAATCAAAATAGACTTTTTGAATTTTAAAAGCTCAATCGGACTTCGTTAAGTAGACCATGAAAAAATGGGTTTTGGAAATTTTCGAAATTGATGTTCTTTTTACTGTCTCAGAAATGTATGTAACGTTGAGACCTAGTGTTATCCGGCATTATTCTTTTTTAAATCTACATTATGGGACTTTTTCGAGCCAATTTAAGTTCGGGGAGTAAATTGAATTCGAACAGAAGGATTTGAATTTAATTGCTGAGAATTTCATTACAACAGTATTGAAACATATCTTATATCATCGTTGGCAACTGATAGCATATTGTATGTGATATTTCATTAGGATGGCCCACATATTTTCTATTAGAGTGGTCCCTTTTTGTGCTAAAAAGGACGTAAAAAACTGTTCCAAAAACTCTCAAAGACCAAAACGAGAATCTGAAGAAAACAATAGTATTTTACATCCGCTTTTATCATTGTAGGGCATTGTCTACATTTGATTGATTTGATTCATTTGATGTTTGGTAATCCTTCATTAGGGTGCAGCTTGCCTATGTATCCATTAGGGTGGTCTTGGCACACAAATCGGAATAGTGAAGAGCCATAGTATTTACACATCTCCTATGTCATCGTAGTTCGTTATTAACATTTAATGTTTAACATTTCATCTTGGTGGGTAAATTACTTTTTATAAAGGTGGTTCATTTAGTCGAAAAATAAAAAAACAAAAAAATTGAGAAATATTATGGGATATTGAGGGCTAATGTATTTAACATCTCCTATACCATCGGAGGAAACTGATGGCATATAATATGTGATATTTCATTACACTAAGCGAAATAAATTGTCGATATTCATAAAATTGCATTACATAATTATTTGTCACAAGAAATCATTATGAATTTAATTAATTTACCTTAAATGTACTGCAAAACATGATAATATCAAGTTCGGGCTTGGTTTTCGATCTCTCGTGTTCTGACCTAACGATGCGATAAACATGCTATTTCTCTTGGTATGTAAAGAAAAGAAACAGTATATTCTATTTAACTCCAACTACCTTTTTTGCTTGTCTTGACAGATTCGCGTATATCGACGAAGAAGAATTCAACGTGCCGTGTACTAATAACTCGACTGCCGAGTTGTATTAGTCCTCAATGTCTCAATCAAGTTCTCAATTTATTGGACTTTTTGAATTTTTCGACTAAAGGACCACTTTTAAAGAAAATAAGTGAATCCACCTAATAAAAAATCACATATAATATGGTAGAAGTTGGGAACGATGATAAAGTTTTTGTTTCAATACTATTGCTATGGAAATCTCAGCAATTTAATTCAAAACCTTCAATTCAAATTCTATTCACCCAATCCCCCAACCCTTTTCGAAAATTGGAAAATTTCCAAAACCTCTCGGGAGATTTTTCATGGTTAAAAAAAGTCGAACTTTGACCGCTTTGAGGGTCTTAACGAAGTCCGATTGAGGTCAAATTCTGCCTGGGGAATTTTTTTCGAGGGGACAAAACTTTTGAGCACTACGTTTGTTTTGAAATTCAATGGTCTAAAATATCCCATATATTCCGTCGGCACCCTAAACGAGTAAAACAAAAATAGCCCCACTATTTAAAAAAAAATTCTCAGAATTCCGTTACCGATTATGCCGAGATCAGTTTCAAATGTTTCGCCTCGATTTAGTTTATTAAGTTGATAATATTGTGGAACATTAAAAACAAAACACTCAAATAGAAACTATGGCAAAAAGAGCATCAACCGAGTTTTTAATTAATTTCAGATAATATATTTTCAAAAATCCAAATTGGAATACATGTTGAAGCAGAAATTAAAAATGAGTAGAAGATTTTTTCGAAATCCACGTTTGAAAAAGTTTCAATTTGTAGTCCGAAAATCACCGAGTAAAAAACAAATCAAGGAAGGGCTCGATCCTATTTTTCCGCAATAAACGAGTTTCAACTTAGATCGACCATAGCTAAGAATTGGTACAACCATTGTATGGTTACCTGATAACCGCTATGCGCAGTATCCGTTCTCTGCATGAGTGATTTAATACCTGCAATTATAAGAAAAAGAAAGAAAAAATCTATTAGTTTATTTATGAAAAGAATAAAATTCAACAAATGCCAGAACAAAAAATGTCTCTAGAAAATCCCAGATTGTGTTGTATTAACGATTTGAAGACTACTCGGACAGAATCACATTTTTTTTTTCTTATGATGCAATTTTTTTTCCCATTGAGGGCAGGTGCATTTTGTTCTTTTTTGTAGAGCTTGCATCCTACCTTTCATGCTTTGATAAATGGTTGTTCGGTTCAGTAAAAACATTCGATTTTTATTATGATTTTATGACAGTTAGCACTACCTCATTTAGTCTTATCGTGCCTTTCGTGCATTCGATCATGCCTTGACCTACCCCGCATGGGGATGCTTGGCAAAAGTCTGTGTTTCCTGTTTCGGAATACTACCTCACAATGCCCTCCGCTCAATTTTCAAACTACTTCTATTCAATTTTTGCAGCCTGCCGTGAGCTAACGGAACTATCAATACTTTCTCTTCACAACTTTGTTCTACCAAAAAAAAGGTGTCTACTCCTAGAGCCTCAGGGTGATGAGAAATTATTTCCTTCTCAAAACAACATCATCACTTATCGTGTTGCCAACGCAAACTAAAGGGTGGCAACTAAAATTTTGTAATTTTGGATTCCGACCCAAACCTTACACTAAAAAATAAGGTCCCTTAAATTCATGTGTGGCTGCACATACCTTACTACAATATTTGTTTTCATTAAATTCATGTGCCGCATATGCTTACCATAATTGTCCCAAATATTTTGAATTCATATAACTCATGAACGCCATATGACATCATATGAAAAGTATGTGTCACCTCAAATACACCTTCTTGCAACGCACTAAACGCTTTGCTTTTCAAAAACAAACAAAACAAAAATGGGGGAAGATGGAAAGAATTTCCGCGAGCTCGTGCTGAAGAAGTTAAACTTTAACGGTGATATATTGGCAACGTGAATGTAAGTTAAGTAAATATAATGCTTCTTTTACCGGTTCAACTATATAAATTCATTAAAAAACGAAATTTTTATGTGCAACACTGCAAAAAATGGTATTCGGCTATTTGCGCATATGGAATATTGGTACGTAAGAAGTATGAGTATGTTTTCATAAAATCGTAGACTCCTGATTTTAGGTGGTAATATGTATTATGTTAGACAGATTATTTTTTATAATCTTGCAGAAATACGCAGTTCCTCCGAAAGATACTTTCTTTCGATTCTTTGCACATAAGCCTTCTATGGCGATACATATTCCTGTTTCCGAAAGCAAACCTCTGAATTTAGCGGTTGCCCGGTTTATAACTCTTTTGTGAGATTGTTCCTTCTTTCAAAAATGAGCAGTTCTTTACAGTTTTACTGATCAACGAAATATAGCGCTGCATATTTGACGAAGCATATTCGTGTATCCGAAAGCGATCTTTTGATTCAAGCACCTGTTCACTTTCATTTTGATATTTTTTCTTTTTCAAACACGAGCAGTTATTTGAAGTTTCGCCGATAATGAAATGTAGCGCTCACGAAACGTATTTTGAAATTTCTTGAACCGACTGGTAAATTTTATGAGAAACTAATATATGATAATTTTGAGCTTTAATGAAATTGCATTTTTCTTATTTTACTTTTGAGATGTTGTTTGGAATCAAATATTTAAAAGTTGTTCGGCGAAATGGCTTCGAACCCTAAAACTACGTGGCATGGCATTTCACAGTAGAATCTGATTTTGAACAATCTCGTTATTTCTAATACCTGGGAATACCTGAGAGGTACTGTTTTGGTATTGTCTTACTTCAATTATTTATTTTGTTATTTGTTCCGGCTCGGGCAGTCGTGACCTGATAGGTATGATAGGTAAGTAAAGCCTAATATAAAGAAGAGAAACACTGAGAAAACAGTTGGGATAATTTTAATTCGCCATCAAATAAGGTGAATACTTCAGCGGTATAAAATCTAATGAAAAGTGTGCACTTGAGAATTGTAAGACTCATCAATTGTAGTTATTGCACTTTAATTGAACAGTATCATAAAATATTCATTTTTCACTTATTTTTGTTTCAAATTTTATTTGAACATTCCACCTTTTACCTATCATAAATCATTGATCAGGTAGTTTAGTTTGGAAGCGCAATAAATTAATATCGTCGTTTATTCGGAGCTAGTTAGTTATCACTTTAGGAGTTAGTTGCCTCTAAAACTTTTCGTTTATAGAATGGTTGGTCATTCATCCAGTGCAATTGTAATTGTAGTTGTTTCGACTGTTTTTCAATAGATAAGAGATGTATGTAAGGTAGCCACCATCCCTTCTGAGACCTTGTCATGTATGCAGCTCCACTTAAGGGAGGATATAAAACTCCTACTCGTTACTCCACGCACGAAGAATACATAACATTGTTTTAAACTCAATACCAATTTATAATACAGCTGAATAAACGCGAATTAAATAATACTTTCTCTCTCAAGCTAATAAGTTAACACCAGTTATACTGCTTACGTTCAAGTACGTTCTGATCTTTTATTACCAGCTTCCAGTAGTTCATACCAAAATATCCCGTATATTCCCTTTTCCACTCATACTCATTTCATTTTCGATTGGTGAGCGCTTTCTCTACAGCACCACCACTACAAACATAACAATTAAAATATGTAAAAAAACTCGTTTTTGGAAAAAAAAATCAAGGGGAAGTTTTTACTCAAATCAATCGAAACTTTTTCACAATTATAAGTGTATCCATTTAGTATACAAAAATATATTTTTCAACAAAATGGCGGCCGTTAGAGTGTGTTGAAAAAATCGTTGTATTTTGCTGACCCAAAACAAATACATTGATTACATTTACAGTTAGTAGATGAAACAAAAAATTTGGCTAACTTTTTTGAAAAAATCCACATTTTTTCCGCATTTTATCACATTTTTTCATAGATAATAATAAAATATTACAATAACTTTTAATTCACATAGAAGGCAGTACTATAATAAAGGAATCCTATAAGTTTCAGCCTAATCGAATAATTAGTTTTTAAGTTATCACCGGTATAAACTCCGAAAATGCTGTCTTGAGAAAAACGCGTTGAAAATATGTCATCTCGGTCAAACGTCTCTTGATACCTGCTGCGCGCGAAATTGGCGTCTTCGAAAAACGATGAAAAAAAACACTTGGAGTTCGAATTTCGAAAAAAAAGGGTTTCAGGAGCGTACGGGAAATTTACTAAGTTTTTATCAAAAAAAATAAAGGAATTTTCTGGTCATTACAGTTGTATATCCCTCCTTAATAGCAAGATCAAATTGAGTTAACGGGTTGTATTCACAGTAACGCTGTAGGAAGGGCCAAAACCGTGTTACGGACCCGTTAGCAGAGACATTTACGTGAAACCCGCGGGAACATAAGATTTTCAAATATCCCAATGAGCAATACTTATTTAGCGTCCTACAGGATGGCTTGTTTGGAAGGGCACGTCACTCTCGCTGTAACTGTTGAAGTAGAATTCGCAGCATAACATTCGAATTGGTGGTATAAAGAAAATCATACTGTTTGTTCCCATCCTAGAAGTCGGTTGTCATACCACTCCATAGTGCAGTTCCAGCTTGAGTGATACCCTGATGCTCCCTCCCTTCGTTAGATATATTCAATGTCATATAGTAATATATAAAATATAGTGAATAAATATTTTAATGATGAAATGATAATGGTGAATCAATATAAGTATGTATAATAACAATTCCATTTGTGAACCTGAAAGTTTAGACAATGTAGCTAAGAGAAAAACAAATTTTATTCAAAATTATTTTACAAAACTTGGGATGAATTTAAATGCTATAATATCACATAATTCAATATCATAACATAAAAATATAAAATGACGTTATAATATACAACAATAACACCAGTGAGCAAAATATTGAAAAAAATAGTTTAAAAAATATCTTCACGGAAACTTGGCTCCATATATCTCCCACCTAATTCGAGTACCGAGTTATATACTGCTCATGCAAGTGCGGTACAACTTGTTGCAGATCGTTTGACCGAGAATGACATAATTTTGTCTGTCGGCGACTTCAATCTTCCTAACTTGCGATGGCATCTCGATAAAGACATCAATGGATACATTCCTTCTAACGTCTTTACAGAAACTGAGCTGGTCTTCACAGAAGCAATGTTTACAAATGACTTGAGGCAGTTAATTGTTTCGTCAATAGAAATGGAAAACTTTGGAACCTGGTATTTACCAATTTCCCGGAATATCGTGACTTAATTGCACCATCGTCTCCTCTGTTGCCTATTGATAATCAGTAGTTTTACTGCTTGACGATAGCGACGCGCCAACATTACTCAATGTTTAAAGTTTGACTATTCCGCATGCGATTTTGACTTGGTAAACTCCATTCTAGTGGACATTGATTGGGAACGATTATTGAACGACGGTACCGTGGACCAGATGCTATCAGTTTTTTACGGATCTCTTATTGATGTTATCAATCGCCATGTTCCTCGAAAAAAACCTGCTTCGATCGCAGTTTTCAACCAACCGTGGTGGACTTCCGATCTGCGTAACCGTCGCAACAATTTTCGTAAGATGCGTAACCGATATTTCCTTACGAAACACGAGTCCGACAGAGCTAGACTTCACGAGCTTGAATGGGAGTAAAAAGCCCTCCTTTCTGCAACGCATCAAAGCTATTTGATCGGGATTCAGACAACCGTCAAGCAAAATCCTTTATTGCTTCTGGAATTACATCAAGCAGTGAAAAGCTAGTCGCGGCGTTCCTGGTTCTGTCAACTTCAATGGAACTACTTCTTAATATAGCTCAGAAGCAGCCAATCTCTTTGCCACATTCTTCGAAGGCGTGTTTAGTAAAGCTTCTCCCGTTCAACTTCGGAACTTTGAACAGATACCGTCCTATGACATAAGTTTGGCTTGCATACAGTTTTCTACGCACGATGTTCAGAAAGCTCATGAAGATCTCGACACATCGAAAGGACCCGGAACAGATAGCCTACCTCCTTTATTTTTGAAGAATTGCGCCACTACTCTTGCCATGCCCATCGCTGCAGTTTTCAACCGCTCGCTCCAAGGACAGAACATTCCCAATTACATGGAAAACGGCGTCCATAGTACCGATCCATAAGTCCGGAAGTTACACTTGTGTCGTAAATTATCGTGGAGTATTTATACTTTGCACTCTCAGTAAGGTTTTCGAAGATTTCCACCCGTATTCGGTACCCGGGCGGTTCTCGGTAGTTATCTCGGTAAATTGTGACCAGCGGGAAGTGCAGTTCGCCCGAAAATTAGAGCCCATTGTTTTGATCAGAGGTTTCGATTCGGCATCGATCGATTTTCCTGCCACCGCTGCGGCAGCGGAGCAGCACTTGGGGTAAATTCTCAGGAAGATAGAACGAGTGTAAAGTGGAAAATATTCAGAGCATGTTTGTATGGTGGTGAAATTAGTGTGTAATCTCAAAACAGTGGATTGGCAAACATGTACAACGGAATCGGATTAGTAACACCCCGTGGATCCGGCACGAATGGGAACGTTCAAAGGAACGTAGCCTTTGTTCGGCCGGGGAAGAAGGACAACGTCAACTACCGGACGGAGGATGACTTAGCCAAGCTGGACGCCTAGTCGAACCGGCAGCCTAACCAGGGCATCCTGGACCATGAGCGGAAGCGTAAGATCGAGGTGAAATGTGCCGAACTGGAGGAAGTGCTCGAGAGTCAGGGGTGAGTGTTGTCATACGACGTATTACCGAAAATGAGTTTCGTACGAAGAGGAAAAAGAAGAATTGGAGCGAGATTTGGTATTGGCTGTCATAAATGAATAGATTTAACGTTTATTTTTGAATTAAAAGTTATCTTTCGTTTATTACACAAACAATTCACAGAAAGCAAAATAAATCTAACTCATTGATCATCGCCTTGGGTTTCTTCCTCGATAATGGCGCCCTTTGCCGATGCTCCTTCCGGTTCTCCCTCCAAATTGTAAACACGACGAATGCTTTCCTCGTCCGCTGAGTCCGAAACATCATCAAACTCGTGGCCGATAAAGAAGAGAATAGCCCGTGGGATGACGCGTTCTTTGATGTAGTAGCCTATCTCAAAGTCCGTTTTCATGAACTGAACGTTCAGAATGGAATCTGCTTCAAACGGGGGCCTCGGATTGAAGAAGTTGAAGAAGCTGTTGGATAGCACCTCGTACTTCTGTCCACTCTCGTTTATCATTGGCAACATCGTCAGGTTGGCTCCTTCCTTCCAGTGAATTTCATGTCCAACGGTGTCGTAAATTTCGAACCCGTTGAACGAGAATGGCTTCTCAGAGTTGGGAGAACACTTCATCAGGTATTTCTTTTCCAAGATACGATCCTCGAAGAAGTCGTTGGGTTCAAACTCGAATTGCAGGATAAATTGGGGTGTCGGTTCGCTCTTCACTTGGGTCCTAACGTCCACCAGGCGCTTGAGCGCTTCCTCGTCCGGTTCCCTTATCATGGCTTGCAAAACCGGTGTCATCTTGAAGATGGTCAGCCAAAACTCCGGGATTCCCTGTGCCTGATCGGCAGCGTCATCCGTCGACTCGGGAACACCCTCCAGCTTCGGAATGTAGATTCCGTTGACTATCTGGCGGCGTTTCTCGTTCATTTCGTCATAGTTTTTCTGATATTCCACCTTGAGCGAGTGGACCTTCTGGTGGAATTCGGCCTCCTTGTTCAGCAAATCCAGCTGAATTTTCTTCAACGTTTCAATCTTGATCCGCACGTTCGGTGGCATGGCCGCGATCTTCTTGATTTGCTTGATCTTGAGGCCGAGTCCGGAGATCTGACGGAGCAAATCTCCCTCCTCGTCGGAACGCAGGATCTGGACTTGGCTGGAGGACGATGCTACCGCTTCCATGTTGAGCACTTGAATGGTGAAAATTTTTGACTGCTGGTCCGAGTAGCTTGCTGCGATGAATTTCGGTCGAATCGTGGGTTTAATGGGTTACTTTGGTGCGAACAATTGCTGTTCGGTGCAAGGTGCCGACAAAAGAAGTGGAGCTGGAATTTTTTAAATTTATCGGGAGTTTTGGAGACATTTTAAAATCTACATTACGCGGGTGGGTGTTGGCCAAATTTGGATTTTTCAGATATAACCCTGAATAGGTCGTAGAGTATATTTTATATATCTAGTAACCTAACGTCCGTGCTCCATCACAATATTTTCTATTGTGATGTGTCCAACTCAATGGGTAAATTGAACTGAAAATGAGTTTGAAAGAAGGGAAACTTGGAGTTGAGCACACGTACCCACTGGTTGACGCTAAATATTGGCCAACGTGCTTTTGCACATTTGTTTGACGATTTGTAAAGCAACACAAATTTCCAAACCCAAAGCTCGGATGCCGTGTTTCATCGGTACCCGGACTTTTGTCCATGGTCTGGAAATTTTTCAAATCACAAACTAGCATGCAGTGGTTAGCTTGTAAATTTGTCATAATTTGTTAGTGATAAATCTGAGAGGGTTGATTCATCGACTAAGTTCATCAGATATAGCTCGAATGAGCTTCAGCTTAATAAACAACTGAGTATTGTAGTCGTTTATTCAATAAAATGTTCTCACTATCCTCATTTAATGCTCAGTTCAGCCAATGGTGCCTAACACATAGTTGCAATCAACCATCGATAACTCGCAACAATCTTTTCATAGAAAAGGCTATGCTCTTCGAACATCCGGGGGACTACAGGGATTCTACTTATATCTTGCTTCTTAATTTTGTTTCTTTTCAGGCAACAATTAATTTATTTCTACCAAATTTTGAAGACAATATCTAATAAAGCTTGCTTCAGATAGAATTGGAACAAAAAAAAATTGCCTGTATTTCAGTTATTTATTATTGAATTCAAGTTTTTTTTTATACAAATGTAGCGTTTTCTTCATACTTTTAAGAAAAAATACGGATAAAATTATTTGTCACGGTTTCGAAGGAATTCTCGATTTTTTCCTGTAACACGGCTCATTAGGCGGCGCACACCTTCTTCGTCCATCGTTTTAGCTATCTTATTCCACCAGGTCTTCATCTGATTGATGTCTTTGACAACCTTTCCCTTTGCCTTGAGTCTCCTCTTCATGATTGCCCAGTATTTCTCAATAGGGCGGAACTGGGGGCAGTTGGGTGGGTTAAGGTTTTTCGGAACAACCTGGACCCCTTTCTCTGCATACCATTCTTGAACGACTTTGCTGTAATGACAGCTTGCCAAATCTGGCCAAAACATTACGGGATGGTCGTGGGATCGAATGAACGGCAAAATTCGTTTTTGGAGACACTCTTTTTGGTATAGTTCCGCCGTCATTGTCTTATTTGTAACGAAAACTTTCGTTTTTTTGCCACAGCTGCAAATGCCCTGACAAATCATGAATTTTCGTGCAAATTCATGAATCATCATAAATTTTCGTGCAAAAACAAATTTAAATTTGGCTGGAACATTCCCCGAGCCGTTGCCAAGTAAAATTTTTGACCTGGGATTTGCCCGGAAGTCAGCCTTGACATAGGTTCCATCGTCCATCAGAAGACACCCGTCGAACTTGGTCAGCACCTGGTCGTATAGCTTCCGAGCACGGATTTTGGCCACACTATTCTGTTTTATGGTCCGATTTGGCTGTTTGCTAGCTCGATACGACTTGATTCCTTCCCGGAGTTGAGTTCTCCTCACGGTACTATGGGCAGCACCGAATTTTCTGGCCAAATCACGGTCCGACAGATTGGGATTCCTCTTAATCGTCTTCAAAATCTTACCACGTAGTTTCCGGTCGACAGTTCCACTCCGACGATTGGCTTGAGCTTCCGAATCGTCGTCAATGTTTCCTTATACCGTTTGATAACGCGCCATACGGTATTTCTGGGCAATTTCAGCTGTTTAGCTAGCCTAGATGCAGACCACAATGGATCTTCCAAATAACTGTGCACAATTTTTCCCTTCTTTCGGTTTCCATGTTGATTGTTTACAAAGTACAGTCGATTTGCGGAATGTCAAAAATACATACGTGAAGCTGACAAAATTCCCGACACGTGGGCGCCAAGAACTTCCAAATCCGTCCACCAGGAGCGCCACAATATGAGCAAAAGTTTGTTCCAATTCTAAATGAAGCAACCCTTATCTCTATTTATCAATTTCTTTTAAAGTAGTGGTGCTTCGGTTGGGCATGGAGATGAATTGGTGTAACAGAGCCTTGACGGACGTCTGTGGAGTTGGGTAGAGGCGACTCGTGAGGTAGTAAGTGCTCTCAAGGCCGTGGAGCAGGACAGGTAATTGTTACCCATTGTATCTATATGTCCTTTTTAATAGGTTTGCGCAGACGATCAGTTAAATCGGTTGAATTGGTTGTGTTGATGCGTTGTTCCGTAATATTTTTTTATCGAGCGTTTATGTCTATTGTTTTGGTTGCCTATTGCGTCGCCATTGCGTTGCCGTCGCGCGAGTGATCGTGTGAGCATGAGAAGTCGTGGTTCGCCGGGTAAGACGGGTCGATGGAGAGGTACATATTTAATTGTGATCCAAATTATTCGTACGCCATGCTCGTCGGGCCACCCTATCTTGGAACAAATAAACCACTGTCCCATTTTGTAAGTGACTCCAGCGACATCCGTACTGTTGGTGTAGATCGGTCCAAATTTGCTCTGAGGCGTTGAGATGAATTGCCTTGTTTTCCTAATGAAATACCACTATCACACTCTGTGAGTGACCCCAATAGCATCTTTGCTGTTGGTTTAAACCGGTCCAAATCGGCTTTCCAGCATTGTAAACATCTCCTAGTTTTCCACTGAAAAACCACTATCACATTTTTGTGAGTGGCCCCAATGGCATCCTTACTGTTGGTTTAAACCGGTCAAAATCGGCATTTCAGCATTATTAAAATCACTTTGTTTTCCCAATGAAAAACCACAATCACACTCTGTGAGTGGCCCCAATAGCATCCTTACTGTTGGTTTAAACCGGCCAAAATCAGCTTTTCAGCTTTATTTAAAATCACTTTGTTTTACCAATGAAAAACCACAATCACACTTTGTGAGTGGCCCCAATAGCATCCTTACTGTTGGTTTAAATCGGTTCAAATCGGAATTCGGTACTAATATTCAAATATTTCACTTGACAGCTTATCGTTAACCAAAACGAACCCTGCTGCTACCCAATCCTGTTATCCAAAATCCCAGTGATTTCTCGTGGGAGTTCAGTGGATTCCGCGGCTTCCAGTAAAGCGAGTATCACGTCAACATATTCCTACCCTTTCCTTACTTGACCTGCATTCGGACGGGGCCGGCGCCGGTATTGCCTTAGTTTGGGATCACCAGTTTTTACACATTGAAGGTGTATGTTAGTCCCAAGCATCATCTGTTGGTTCTCTGTGTAATAACAGCTGATCTGGCAACAACGGAGTAGCAACCTCGGGCGGCCAATCATGCTCATGCTCATGCTCTCAGTAAGGTTTTCGAAAAACTAATTTACGCAGTACTATACAGAGCTGTTGCACCGATCATCTCCGTTGCTCAACATGGCTTTGGTAAGGACCGTTCTACAACATCGAACCTAATGTGCAACGTTTCACCGATATCACGTGAACTAGAAGCAAAGCGACAGGTAGATTCGGTTTATATCAACTTTGCGAAAGCGTTTGATGCAGTACCGCACAATATCATCGTTGGGAAAATGAGCCACCAAAGATTTCCAACATAGATCACTGAATGGCTCTACTCGTACCTGTCTAATCGCGATGCTTTCTTAACTGTGAATTCAGTGCGTTCCAGGACATTCAACATACCATCTGGAGTACCCCAGGGCAGTGTTCGCCCATGATCTGAAATTTTTCCGCGTGATTATCTACCCCGCCGATTGTGTTGAAGTTCAGGAGCATATAAACCTTTTGCTAGTCTGGTGTGGTGACAACGGCATGCGCACAAACAACAAAAAGTGCAAAGTAATAACATACACCCTCTGCAACAACGTAATTCTGCACCAGTATTATATGGAATCGGATTCTCTGGAACGTGTAAGTTCTATCTGTGATCTGGGTGTTACGATTGATTCGAAGCTGAGGTTCAATTAGCACATGAGCATCGTTATTGCTAAAGCATCCACTGTTCTTGGATTTATACGTCGTCTACTCAGGCCAGCGTTTATTGCCTTAAGACGCTTTTGCTCGCTAGTTCAGCATCTTAGAATACGCCTCACCGGTGTGGTCTCCATCTTACGTCACGCCTCTTGCAATTGACGTGTTCGAAAAGTTTCATGAGGTTTGCATTACGTCGGCTCCCATGGAATGATCCAGTCAATCTTCCGTTATCCTGACGTGCAAGTTGATTGATTTGGAAACCACCCACTGACCAGGCGGATTCGTAACTGCAACGGCTGTTCATCTTCGGACCTCCGTCAATGGGCCATGTGGATTTGTCCTCGAACTCCTAGAACTAACTCCGTAGAACACGTCAGTTCCGAAACTCCCCATTACTGGCAGTTCCGATTCACAGAATGAACTTCGGATTCAATCATTCTTTTAACTTGTGTTTGCGATCCTTTAACGATGTTTGTAACGAATTTGATTTTATTTTGTCTAAAAATGTGTTTAGTGCTAGAATTAGAGGTTTAGATTAAGTAATTCTAAGAAATCAGTCTGTACGACATAGTCGAAAATGGTGTACAATAATATATTATCAAATTATTTGACAAGACTTGGGATATCCATGGATTATCTCAAACTGTATAGTATATAAAGAATAGCGAACCTGAAATTTCAGTGTACGGTAGCTTGGAAGTAGAACAGATGTATTGAAAATTGAGCGAAAGGGTGGCGGATTCTTCCGTGCCTCGACCTACCCCGCCGTGGGATGTTAGGCAAATGGTGACGTCCTTGGTTCGAGTACTACTGTACCCATGCCCTTTGGCTCAATACATCTGTTCTTTTTCCAATCTACCGTACACTGACGGAACTTTCAACACTTTCTCTTCATATCTTTCATTCTAGCAAAACATTACTGTCTTGGTGCCTCATGGTGATGAGCGAACATCTGCTTCTACAACCAACAGATTTGACACATATCACAAGAAATTATGATTCAAATCTCATGATAAGTAGAAAAAACCATGCGCAAACAATCACCTCAAAACATTGTACTCATAACCAAGGACACGTAATTTTGTTCGAATTCCAGTAAAGCCACTAATGCTACGAACAATTGAACAACCATCAAAATTAAACCGGATCAACAGCCGGGAAGCCAACACGTAACGACGAAATCCAGTTCTAATAATATAATTGTTTATTTTCCTCATCAGCATTGTTTATACATCCGACGAACCAACCGATGCCGTCGAATCGCTCTGCTGGCGCATATGTGCCGACGTGTTCGCTGCTTCCCAATCTGACAGCGATGACGCAGAGGCGTGGATGGAAAGTCGACCCGCCGCCAGGCAGCGCCCAAGCCAACTGCAGTCTAACAACATTAATTAAAGCAAAATCAGCATCAGATACCGTACGTGTGGCGTCTGAGGCTTGTCATCGCGAACGATTGTCGCGGGCTGCGATAACGTCGATAGTGACAGACAGCCAGCCCTGGAGCGCAATTACCCACAACGTAATTGAAGGGATGTGGATTCCAAAATTACTTGCTAACTAAACTACTAATCATCTGCCGTTGAGAGCGACGTCAGTAAAACTAATTAGTGAATCGCGAATGATGGTTTTCAACAAGTGCTTCACATGGTTGAAAATAGATTTGGAGCTGGTTCTCATTTTCTTTCCCGATGCTCAACGGTTGGTATAGTAGGCCATTCATCACTATTTAACCACACAATAAATTCTGCGGTTCGCGGTTCTTCCGCGCAGAGCCTACTGATCGAATGTTCTACTTTTTTTTCGCTATTGTTTCCACCGTCGCTTGTGGTAAACAGCAGTGCCAATCTTCCCCTTTTCGTCAATATTCATACGGTACCACATAGCAACCCACGTCCAACACGTGGAATGTCATATAGGAGTTTTTGCCATTTTTTGTGTCTGGGAGCGGAAGCGGGCGAACGGGTGATGTAAAATAAAAACCACATTACACTCGGATTACTACCCGGTCGGATGTGCTGTAATATGTGCCTTGCTTTAACCCACTATCTTTCCCGTTGGTCCCCATGAACTCCGGATGGAACGCGCCACGACGGTGACAGTCTCTCTCTCTCTAATGGGTAGTTTTTTCCGCTCCTCCGAACCAATCATTTCCCCTCCTTGGCATAGACAGCTCCCGTTCTATTTGGCTCGATGGTTATGGTTGGGCTGATGCCTTGCTTATACCCGGAACATGCCTTTTTATTGCTATTATCATACAGTATGTCTGGTTTGTGCCTCCTTTCCCTTCCTTGTCAACAATCTGTGTGGCAGTGCTTGGAGCATATTTCCCTTTTCTCCGTTTTCCGATTCATCATCGGCGTCATCCGCATCATCATCATCATCATCCGATTGTTTGTGTGTACAGTTATTATATGCAAAGTAATCTTGTTATAGAGAGGTTATCTAGGTCACTTACCGGAAGACTCGGAATCGTTTGACCTGGCTGTTTGTAAGTGAATCATTGAACCTGAGGTGCTGGGGATGTATCCATGTAGGGCAATCATGCATTATTGATTAGGTTGCTGGTGACAGAATGAGTGCAATGTAGTTAAAAGAAAATTAGCATGATGAATGCTGCATCGGGTAGCGATGCAAGTGAGGTCGTATTGATGCCGGAAAAAACAGTTTTTGTTTGCAGTGTGCATGCAAGTACACTGAAACTTTATTTTATTAAATTAGCTTTTCTTGGTTTCGTAAAAAATGGATTTTTTACATGGAACAAATGTCTCGTATATTGTATGGAACATTCATATTGCTTTTATTCTGTAGATTTCGTGAAGACCAGCCAATCGCTGCTTCTCTTTTATCGTACTAATGCATGTTGGTGTTGCTGCTGGGATGAGCGGGAATCATTAATTCATCATCCAAATGAAAATTAAAGCTTTGTCAAGACTCATAACTTTATACTAATTAATCAGGTTTCTTCTCACAAGTCATCTTAGCCTAGTGAGATCAACCACGGACTCAATAATAGCTCTTTCCAAAAATAAAGGATCGAATCCCATGTCAGATTTCTTTTTAATTTAGAGGGGGATTACATCTACATCTACATCTACAAACCACTAGGCTCACGTAGGACCACATAGGTGTATAGTAATAATGGTATGATCTAATTTATAATACTACAACTCATAAACGTTGGTTAGTATTGAAATGTTTTAATTAAAGTATGTGAATATAAACGTTGTACGATTAACTCTCAAATCCCAACTCTTTTCACTGTTTTGGGGTCCTGGAAAGAACCGGTTTCATCTTTTGATGCCCCTTGGGTGGTTCATGGAAAGCCTACTATCATCAAGTTCCAGGTCTTCTTAAGTCAGATGGCTTGGCTGGTGATTAATAGACTTTAACTTAAAATATACAATAGCTTCATGATGATCCATAACAGATATTGTTATGATTGTATTATTCTTATTCTTGTGAAAGTATGAGCATGCATGTTTGTCAGAATGGGTATTTAATTGAACTGATTGTATATATGTCGTGTATGTTTGATAACACGTAACGGGTTTCAGGGTGGCCACACAATCTTAATTTAAAAATTCCCGCATTTTTCCCGCATTTTTGCCTAATTTTCACGACTGGGATATTTTCGCGTTAAATAGAAATTGTTCAATCTGAAACTCTGACTTGTTTCATTTAGGCAGAATGACGGGTAGCAGCCGCAAATTGGGTTTCTTCATTGTTGCGTAACCTGCTTTGATCTCTCATTTTGCCCACCAAAACAAAGATCGCTCTATATAAGTCAGGTTTATGGAAGCATAAACATCGAAAAAAAATAGTAAACCATCGATGTTTTCGAGTACAAAATGATGCACGTGCGTTGCGTGCATATTCTCTGAGCTACCAAACTCTTTTCAGTTTGGTTCACCACCAGACGCTTTTCATTTATTGAAAATTGTTAGAAACTAATTAATCGTAGAATTATTATTGTACATAGTAGTAGGCCATGCATTATTTCAAATATACTTTTTTTCATTCGTTGCCCTCACGTCATTCGAGTAAGACCTACTTTTCAACAGGTTATGAGCCCAGACAGCTGCCATAGCCAGGGCTTTTTTTAAAGGAAGATTTTTTTTCACTGTCAAGACTCAAGAAATTCCTGGAAATAAGATGACGGATTCGAATGATGGAAATGGAAGAAGTTCTGGAGCGCATGCCGGCAGCGATGGCAGGGTGGTTGGAACGCAAGTTGGCGGAACGGGACTACCTGGAGGCATGAGGTCATTGCAGGCGAGAGAAGTTCTTCGTGGTTCGGAAAATTACAACTTCTGGGCGTTTCCACCAAGATGGTACTTATCAAGGAGCGGACCAGGTGTGCCGTGAAGGACCGTAATGAAAGGGATTCGGAAGTTAGCGAAAAATAGTCGGAACAATCTCTGCCAACTATCCGCCTCAATGTGCAATGTGCAGAATGTGAAAACCGCAAAAGATGCATGGAACAACTTGCGGTACAGTTTCGAAGACAGTGGCTCTTGGACGTCTTCGGAGGCTGACAGGCATCCGATTGATCGGGGCCGAGAGGGACGACGACGTCATTTGCCAGTTTCCCCAGGAGTACGTGAAAGAGAAGTCTCAAAACCACGCTTTGCCACTTGAATTTTTCGTTTCATTTCGAATTCCAATCCACACACTCAACGAAGAATTCTCGCTCCTTCCACATAGTCATCGCTTTATCATAATGTATAAGCACTTAACGTTGCACCCAAGGCAACCGTTGCGTTGGAGCAAGACGAATACAAAAAGGAAAGCATGCAGATGACACCGTGACATCCCATGCGCCAAGGGGAGCCCATTGAATGCGAACCCCAAAAAAATAACAACGACAATGACGGAGAAGAAGCGTGGCAAAATTGCATAATTCATTACCATATTCCACGACCGGCCTGACAGTGCGCACTTAGACCGGCTGTCAGCTGAGTTCAGGAATGTGGCAGCTTTTTCGACGTACACATTTTTTTGTAAGATTGGACTTGTCCTGTGGATATCTTTTCTGATGCTATTTTTTTTCTCTGATATACACGCTAACCTCAGTTTACCCATATTCGCAAAAAAGTGCACATACTCATTTATGGGTAAAATTGAATTTACCCATATTTGAGTAAATTTGAATGAAAAAAAATCCTCAAATACCCATAAATGGGTTTGTGCACTTTTCGCGATTATGGGTATTATATACCCATATTTGGATAAACTGAACATAGCCTGTAGGGATTAGAACTTACTTTGAGCGTGAATTCATATCCGCGTCACATGTTTCTCCAAATTGGAATATTTTCAGCAGCGGCAAACCGATGACTAACTATATTTCCATCTTTTACCAAAACCTACACTCAGCGAAATAAATTTTCGATATTCATAAGATTGCATAATGGTTATTTGCCACAAGAAATTAGTTTGCCTAATGAAATATAATGATGAACTGGATAAAAATATGTGGCGCAACCTGGACTAGAACCTTGAGCGTTGAGGTTATGGTTTCAGTGACTTGACCGCTAGTATATATCAACACTTGTTAATAGGTTAGCTTAAAGGCGTACACGATCAACGTCGCATAAAGTACATCGATGTGATACTACCTGACATATTTTTATTATTTCCGTTTGTTTAGTTATCATATTCTAATTTTTGTACGCTTTATGGTATTGCGTTCATGCTTTCTTTGAAATTTTTGGTTGTGCAAAGATTAGGGGCAACTAGTGAAGAATAGGGGAATGGGAGTCGGTGTTCCCATTACATTTAACTTCTTTTCGGTTGGGATACGAACGTTGGAGTACGTGGAGTAGGCTGTTCTTTTGAACAAAGAAGATGTTTTCTTTCCCCGTCGTTATTAGATTTTTGTAACATTCAAAAATGATCGTGTTGCCGACCCAAATTAATATCCAAAATATTATTTTCCTATTTGCTTCTTGATTCTTTGCACCATTTGGACGGAGGAACTAGCCGTTTTGGCCAAATCACGAATCAACATCGATCTGTTCCGAAGGAGGTTGACTACCTTCCGTTCCAATTTTGGGTCAGCTGGACCTGGTTTTTTCCCTCTTCTTTGCAGCTCACCGAATGAGTAGTGTTTCCCAAACTGGTTGATGATAGATAGTGACGCTGTCGTGAATGAAGAAGGCATGTCGAATTCCGCAACGTTTCGTTATTTTATGCATTGTGACATCCGTCTCACGAAGCCACGTGTCCACCACTTGAGTTTACACACTCCTTTTGATGCGCGACATCTAGAAAATATGCACTGTTTACCGAAAATTCAGGACCTGATTAACTTGTTGACAGCTGAACGCGTCTAATGTAGGTAGGCTCCAAGGGGCAAGACAGCTCTTTATCTCGAGCAATTTCAGAGTTGATATTGAGGCACCTCGAGTAACTCACGTTACCAGTGAGCGAGATCACGTCATTTGCTTTCTATTTTCCACATTTTTTTTCCACAATAACATTGAGAAACTAGAATTGACCAGCTAGTGTCAAAACATGTATTCAGCAATCTGTGCAAATGCTTAGCTACCAAGTTTGCTGCTGCGGGTTGTAAAGAATAGCTTGACTTGTTTTTACCATTAAAAAGGATGTTATTGTAAGTTTTATTTCACTATTTTATCAACATAATTGAAAACATAATTATTTCCTGTAGGATGATTTCTTGGATTGGATCCAAAAAAAATGGTGTTGTGCTTCCACACATAAAGAATATTTAACGTTTGGAAGTAGTAGTAGCAAGAGTTCGTCAAAGACGATGGAAGATTATTTTGGCGATCATTTTGAGAATCCGCAAAGTTTTTGTTTTTCTATCGGTGATATACGAGTTCTGGAATTAAAGCTTGCTTCAGATAGAATTGGAACAAAAACAATTGCCTGTATTTCAGTTGTTTATTATTGAATTCAAGATCTTTTTTTATACAAATGTAGCGTTTTCTTCATACTTTTAAGAAAAAATACGGATAAAATTATTCGTCACGGTTTCGAAGGAATTCTCGAATTTTTCCTGTAACACGGCTCATTAGGCGGCGCACACCTTCTTCGTCCATCGTTTTAACTATCTTATTCCACCAGGTCTTCATCTGATTGATGTCTTTGACAACTTTTCCTTTTGCCTTGAGTCTCCTCTTCATGATTGCCCAGTATTTCTCAATAGGGCGGAACTGGGGGCAGTTGGGTGGGTTAAGGTTTTTCGGAACAACCTGGACCCCTTTCTCTGCATACCATTCTTGAACGACGTTGCTGTAATGACAGCTTGCCAAATCTAGCCAAAACATTACGGGATGGTCGTGGGATCAAATGAACGGCAAAATTCGTTTTTGGAGACACTCTTTTTGGTATAGTTCCGACGTCATTGTCTTATTTGTAACGAAAACTTTCGTTTTTTTGCCACAGCTGCAAATGCCCTGCCAAATCATGAGTTTTCGTGCAAATTTGTCGGCAAAAACAAATTTAAATTTGGCTGGAACATCCCCCCGAGCCGTTGCCGAGTAAAATTTTTGACCTGGGATTTGCCCGCAGTCAGCCTTGACATAGGTTTCATCGTCCATCAGAAGACACCCGTCGAACTTGGTCAGCACCTGGTCGTATAGCTTCCGAGCACGGATTTTGGCCACACTATTCTGTTTTATGGTCCGATTTGGCTGTTTGCTAGCTTGATACGACTCGAGTTCTCCTCAAGGTACTATGGGCAGCACCGAATTTTCTGGCCAAATCACGGTCCGACAGATTGGGATTCCTCTTAATCGTCTTCAAAATCTTACCACGCAGTTTCCGGTCAACAGTTCCACTCCGACGATTGGCTTGAGGCTTCCGAATCGTCGTCAATGTTTCCTTATACCGTTTGATAACGCGCCATACGGTATTTCTGGGCAATTTCAGCTGTTTAGCTAGCCTAGATGCAGACCACAATTTTTTCCCTTCTTTCGGCTTCCATGTTGATTGTTTAAAAAGTACAGTCGATTTGCGGAATGTCAAAAATACATACGTAAAGCTGACAAAATTCCCGACACGTGGGCGCCAAGAACTTCCAAATCCGTCCACCAGGAGCGCCACAATATGAGCAAAAGTTTGTTCCAATTCTAAATGAAGCAAGCCTTAATCGTTATGACAATGAAAAAAGACGACATTGCCAAATATATTCAAAACTAATAAGATCAGAGAGCCTAGGAGTCAGCGTGCAGAACTACAAATCACACAATCCTCAAATATGCAAATCGATTTAGAAAGGGAACGAGCCGTTCCGATCGCTCATTGGCAGCTTCAGGTTTTGTAAAAAGAATTGTGCATTTTTTTTCTGAGCAATCATGTTGTTTTTTTAAATATAAAGTCGATCCGGTAAAACGAGAGCTAGCAGAATTTTTCAAGCAAAAGGAGACCAGCTTGTCAACAACTCCATAAGCTGAAAGAGCTTAAAATGGTGAAGGAGGCCACAAGAAGTTAGCGCACTCGCCATTTCAATACTCACTTTAGAATCAGATCCCAAGCTCCGACATTGTTGTTGAATGCGCTGAAGATGGCGACTAGGAAAATAGAACCGGGGACGAATGTTTACAACATGAAGTACTGGATGGCTCAGATGAGCAGATGGCGCAAGCATCCTACGATCGAAGTGACAGTATACCGTGTTTGACTCCAGATGGACATGGACGTTCCAAAAAACGGATTCGTAAGATGAGTTCACGCATAGAAACATCTGTCGAACAAGAAGACGCGATTAATACCAGCATACCACTTCCACTGGATGATTAAGAAGAGCACAAAGCTTTCCGAAATCATACAGAGAACTTAGCGTCGCGCTATCGTAGGCCTGTCTCACCCCTTGCTCATACCAATGAAGTTTATATAAGGTGTGGCCCAAGGAACTTGCATGTATTTGTGATGTGATGAAACTTGTAGTGATATCAGTGTCACATGGTAAATCCTAGAGGGTTTGAGCTGTTTAGTGGAATGCCTGTAACTAGAAATTAGAAAAAAAAAAATAGTATTCTCCATTTAATTCCAACTAACTTTGCTTATCTGTCGAAGATAAGCAAAGGTAGTTGGAATTAAATGGAGAATACTAATTTTTCTTCTAATTTCTGGTCACATGGTAATTTTTATGTATCGCATCGAAAATCATCAAAGGTCATCGAAGTGGTGACGTCAATCTCCTTTTTAATACAGTGACCATTCGCTTATTGCAATTTCGTTAGTTGCAACGTATTTCAATTGCAAGTTCACTAATTGCAATGTGTTGCAATTAAAAAGTAATTAACTCTTAAAAAGTGTGGGCAGTTTAGTGGAATACCTGTAACTAGAAATGAGATGAAAGATTAGTATTTTCCATTTAATTCTAACTACCTTTATTGCTTATCTTGACAGATACGCGTATTTCTAGGAATTTTTTTTTCAAAAGGGCGAATATAACAATGAGAGGCTCTCTCCTCTCTCGCTCTCTTTCATTTATTACAGTGCCATTATAAATCTTTTTAGGAAATCTTTAGTACAGATAGAAACACAACAGTGCTGGCTATCATACTCTACAATTAGTTGAATGAAAAACGTAACGCTGAATGTAATATGAATGAAAGAGAAAGTAATCAAAGAGAATCTCTCAATTTCAGATTCGCCCTAATGAAAAAAAAACCCTAGATTTCGTCTGTAATGTGCAGACTTCTTCAGTGCCATTTACTAATAACTCGACGGTGTAATTCGTACACGACACTGAAGAAGTTTGCACATTGTAGACGAAATATGCGTATCTGTTAAGATAAGCAATGAAGTTACTTGGAATTAAATGGAAAATACCTATATTTCTTCTCATTTCTAGTAAGTAAATAAATGTCATATGCAAATGTCAAGCAGTAATCTGTCATTTAACTTAAGGGAATTACCAATGGAATGAAGAAAGTAGTCTATTTGACAGCTATCAAATGTTGCAATGAACGAGTTGCTTGAGTTTGTAGGGTAATGGTTCGATGTGCAGTGAAACTTTTTTACGTAACAAGGTATGGCATTACCAGAGATAGCCTTTCCGTCAAATTGCACGAACTTTCAAAGGATGAAGTTTGTAGGAGAAAGTGAGTGTTGTTTTGTGGTTCGAACAATCACAAGAGTTCAAATCATCACTATTCATTTGCTCCAATCATTTTGTTAAAGATTATTTGAATAATTTCCATGATCCATCCTTCTTGTTTTTTTGAAAAACAAAACAATTAGTATGCTTTGTACATCTGTAGCTGGTCCATCCATCCGGAAGCTAGTTCCCGATCCAGCAAATTTATCGGAACGTGCCAAATGTATGGAGAAAAAGTCTCGCTCAGAGCTTGTAATTCAAATTTTGAAACGGTCCGAAAAGGAAGCTGCAGAATGCAACAAAATTCCACATTGCGTGGAGGAAATTCTCAAGCAGAATCTAATGTTTTGTGCTGCAAGTGAGCAATCCAATCAAGAGCAATCTAATCCGAATTCTTTGAGCTGACGTCGTTCGATCCTCAACTTTATTGTTCTCTTTTTAGATGATGAAGAACCTTCATGAATGACTGATGAAGATCCAGAGTTTCAAATTAAATAGCTTTGTGATGTTATCACAAAAACAGTAAACAACAACAACACGATGAACTCAAGCGAATCTAACCTGCGTCAGGTGTGGACAATGGATTACCCTTGAGCTTGCCATCGAACTCTACTTTTGAAACAGTATTTCAGGAGTCCATGGTTCATGTCACTGCCCTCCATAATCGGGTGTTTCGATCAAAATTTCGACTTAAATTTGACGAATTTCCTTTCATCGTGCATTAAAAAATGTTGCACACCTCTCATTTTGAAGATGTGTGCTAGGGGCAAGACAGCTATTTTGTGACCAACTTTTTTCTTCAAAGTTACTCAGGATTCATCAAATTTGCACACTCTATGATGATCTTCTCCCCCCAAGATTTAAAATGGTAGGAATGCCAAAAAATGTGTGCAAAAACGAAAAGAACAACATCACTCATATATGATCATAAAACTCACGTTTGCTCAGAATGCATCAGCTTCCATCAATTTGTTTAATTTATAACTCGATTTAACGTATTCTGGCAGCACTGGCCTGAATTTGTTGGTGACGACGGTGGCAACCATGGCAATAACAGCAATATGTTTACTGTTTGGGGAAAATAATTTATTATTGTATCGTTATAGATAGATATATAATATAAATCACAGTATTTGTATGAGGAATTGACCCCGATAACGGTTAGTAGATTGTTTAGTATAGTTTTGTTGTCTTTTTCTTTTAGGAAGAAGAAACAAAACAGATGGGATATGTGGGATTTATTGACTACCAAAAGAGTCACCAGAGTTCACAAATTTTGGTTGATAAATCACAACTCAGAGCCTTATTCATGATCTTCATGATCAATGGAGTAAAGGAGGAAACAGTGTAATATGTGTGCGACTTCTCTAGTCAAAGGAAGCGCTATCTGAACATAGGCATAACTTCCGACATGATAATATTTCAAGTCTCTTGCGATTTTGTACGGAGTGGTTGCTTGAAACATACCTTGCTGTGGCAAACCATTCGAAGCCATCGGTGGCACAAATGCGGCAATCGAATCAGTTTTATGATCATAACATGTAGCAGCGGTTATTTTTGTCTCATCTTCACATAGTACGATGGTTAACGGAAATGCGTTTTTAACCAAATATGATTTTAAACCACAACGTCTATGATACCTTCCTGTGTGTGAATAGTGCGAAACGCAGAATCATTCATAGCATTTTCATGATTGTTCCTAGATTTTGTAGTATTGCAAGATCGAGTGTCGTCTACAATCACAACTTTCTAGACCCTATAAATTAGAAGAAAAATTAGTAATCTCCATTTAATTCCAACTACCTTTGCTTATCTTCGACAGATACGCGTATTTCGTCTACAATGTGCAGACTTCTTCAGTGTCTCGTACTAATAACTCGACAGTAACGGAGATTACTAATTTTTCTTCTAATTTATAGTTACAAGTATTCCACTAAACAGCTGAAACCCTCTAGGATTCATTTCTAGACCCGTTGAACCTTCTGAATTATGTGCATCATTCGAGGCCTGGCTAATGTCGTCTTCCTGGTCATCAAGACAAAAAGCAACATAGTATGCTGGTTGATAAGTAGGTGTTTAAAAATGCCTGCACTGAAACCGTAGTCATGTTGGTTCTCATGGACCTATTGTTGGTCAACAACGGTTGAGCTCGAATTGGTATACGGGTCGATTTCGGGTTGCATTTCAAGTGGACTAACTGAATCCATCTCAATCTCTATCCAGTGCTCTTCAAAACGAGCATCTGCATCTGAAAGCCTGCTATAGGTTACTTAGACGACAAAACTATCTTGTTTTTAACATCCAATTTCACGGTCAAAACCAAGATTTACAAAAGGTAAGAATGTTCAATATGCTCATTCAGAGATGCTCATATTTGCTCAGAGTTACTCAGGATTGCTCGGTGTCTTGCCCCTAGGATGTGTGCGTGTATTAATGTTTTATTTTGATTTTAAAGTTAGCACTTCAGTTATTAAAATGTCGTCGAAGGAAGAGAGGCAACACATCAAAATTTTGCGCGTGCATGGCGAAAATGCAAACTACTCTCACGCCAAGTTGGCGAAATTTTTGAATGTGGCTAAATCAACTGTTACCAATGTATTAAAAGTGTTCGGTGTCGTTTGTCAACTGCCAGGAATGCTGGATCGGGGAGAAATCGAAAGCCGGAGGCCACAGCGACGACAAAAAGAGTTACCCGCTATTTCGAGCGGAACCCCAACCTCTTCGTCCGAGATGTCGCAAAGAAGCTGGGAGTGGGGCCTTCAACCGTGGATAGAGCAAGGGATGTCACGCATGCATTTGATCAAATTTGTTTGTTTAAATCATTTTCAATTCCTGAAAGTAACTAAATCAATGTAAATTCGCTGCAAATCGGAATGTATCAACTTGGCAGAAAACGCGTAGCTGTTGAATTTAGCAACACCTTGTCTTTGCTGAAATACATTAATTGTTATGTTATGTATTCTCCGTGCGAGGAGTAACGATTATGATGTAGAAGGAGATGTTCGCTCATCACCATGAGGCACCAAGAGTGAACAACAATGTTTTTGGCTAGAATGAAAGATGTGAAGAGAAAGTGTTGAAAGTTCCGTCAGAGTGCGGCAGGTAGGAAAATTAACAGATGTTTTTGAAAATTGAGCGAAAGGGCATGTATCCAATGGTACTCGAACCATGGACGTCAATCTTTGCCTAACATCCCACTGCGGGGTAGGTTGTAGCGACGGAACAAGTCCGCCACTTCAACAGGCAAAAATTGACGCATGGAAAGACGCTCATGTACCACTGTGGCTTGTATAGTTTATTCTTAGCGATCTATTGTGTGCTAAGAATAAACTATACAAGCCACAGTGGTACATGAGCGTCTTTCCATGCGTCAATTTTTGCCTGTTGAAGTGGTGGACTTGTTCCGTCGCTACAACCTACCCGGAATCGGAAACCAGGAAATTATCTAAGCGAGTGCCTACAAAAACGTCTACTGCCTTTCCTGACGCGACACAATTGTTCCGTTCTATTTGAGCCGGATTTGGCAACTTGCCATTACGGAAAAGAGACCATGGAGTGGTATGCTGCCAACAACGTTCAAGTAGTGCCCAAGGACAAGAAGCTCCGGTGCCCAAGGACAAGATTGAGCTGCACCCAATCGATTAATATTGGGCCATCGTCAAGCGGAACCTTAAGAAGACTCAAAAAGCTGTTGTGAGCGAGAAACAGTTCAAGGCAAACTGGCGTTTTGCGGCGAATATAGTGGACAAGGAGACTGTACAAAATCTTATGGCAGCTGTTAAACGAAAGACCCGGCAATTCGCATTCGGTAAAAAGGAAGCTTAGCTGAATATTTCTGCTGTATTCTGTATTAACTGAACTTGAAAAAGAAAAAGAATTTGACTTATTAATAAAAACTTTGATCGACTCACACGCATTATTGTTGGACCAAATTTTGATCGGATCACCCTTTAAGTATCAATTACACGCACAAAATCACGGTGAATACCAAAGGCAACATTTTTTTAAAATCTTGACGACGGTCTTACGCTCAAAAACATACAAACATTAAAGATTACACGATTGAGATATTATCCATCCGAACGAAAAACTTTTAGCTTGTTTTCATTTTTCAAAGGCAAAATATTTAGAAGACAAAATATTGGTCCTATGTAAATCTTTCAAAATTTTAGAAAAACATTATACATTGCGGGTACACAAGCGGGTGACAAAAGTCCCATGCACAGAGCTGTGCGATATTAGACGGAAAATGACTCATAGGAAAGTAATAGCTCTCAATCCAAATCTATATTCAACTTGATTTTGTTTATGTAGTTACTTAGGACCTAAAGCAATGTTTTGCTTGAAATGACAGCGTTATCAGTTGATTTGCGGCAGCCATGGTTAAAACAGTCAAAAAAACTACGTTCGATGGTTTGTTCGTAGTGCCAGCTTTCCATCCGGTGCGAGAAGAAGTTGGATATCGTGAGGTATTTTGTGTCCCCTGGGCTCCCATAACTGTAAATCTGTGTGATTTTCTGTTGAATGCTAATGCTTGATGGATGTTTCGAGTTTTAAAACAGTTCTTCAACAACAGTTGATTAATGATCCAACTGTATAATTGGATTCAGCATTAGAATATGTCAAATCTAAACTTATCTGCTCGTTGGAATATATTTGCTTTAATGAGCCCCCAGTTCTACCCTGAAACAATAAACAACTTCCAAAACTTTACGAACTTGTGACCGGTAGCACCCGAAGTTTCGCATATTCATTACCCCGGTGTCAGTTTCGCCCCCTTGTCGGCATTCGTACCGGAAGACGATGACGTGAATTCGATGTTACAGCATTTTCCGTACACATCAACCAACATCGCCTCGTCTAGTTGTCGGATGAAGCCCTTTGCTGTTCCCTAGACCGAATCCAACCGACTACACCCTTTCTCGTCTTCGGTTTCTCGGCAAGTAGAGGCATAATCCCCTCACTTAATCACCTGTCAATCAGACCACTTGGCGCGATGTGTTCTGGTCTCGGCAATTGTTGCAACTCAGCCGTGAAGTTTCAATATTTTTCACAACCACCTCTCCCAACCAGCCCCTTGCGGTCGATGGGGGATTCATTAGCTCGACTTCATGCATCGGTCTTCTTGGAACAAACAGTTTAGAAATATTATACGGGCATCCGAATAAGTCTCTTCCCAGTCTTAAAGATGCTTGTTTTCGTTTGCGTTGAAGCGCCGAAATTTTCTACACATCTCACGATATAATTCTCTTTGTTTCGGTTCGATTTAACAGTCGTGATAATCGGTATTAATTATGTTTGGTGGTGGGAATTTTCCACTCCATTAACTAATGAAAGCTTTAGGCTTGCTTCAGTTGGAATTCCGAAGCAGCTTTACCACGGGGAAAGAACGAAATAAATTTCGTCAGGGTCAATATTTTGAACCCAGTTATTCGGCGCTGCCAAAATCATCAGCATATCGAATTACCAATCAAAACACAGGAAACAATAGCCCCAGGAGAATTGGATTTCAACGACGCCAACTGAATGACAACCCATCGAAAACAAACGGCCCAACAGCAAACAATCAATAAAATCATAATCTCTTGTCAACAGAGAGCTGCGTCCATGCGGGTGAGGGGATGATAAACAAACACAATCGGCGTGAAAATCCTAATCTAAATTCATTGCAATCCACATCCACGTCTACTTTCGGGTGGGCACACTTCTTTCGCCTCCGGTGCGAGCGACGATGGATTTCACTCCCGAATGGTGGCGATGACATGGATCGACCGAAAATAGCGAACATTCGCGTACGTATATTAGCAGCTGCACTTGCACGGATTCCCACCGTTTTCAGCAGTGGAATTGGCAAAAGTTGCTCTATTTTCATTTTTTGCGCCTTGCGCCTTTCGTCGTATTTGTCACCTGCGACGTAAATACATAGCTACACAATACCTAATCAAAGTGTGCCATCGAGCGAAATGCATCGGAGTGGCTTGACAGTCGGCAAATTGCTGCCACGGCTGCTACGATCTGGAAATATAGTTGCTATTGCCTGTTGGTCCTGGGAAATACCAAGATGAGATTGTGAGACTGCGGCTGAACAACTCATTGATACTCGAACAAATGACGACATTATCGTTGGAAAATTGCTGTGGAAATCTTTTGTATCAGCTAGAATGTTCATTCTCTCCAGCTGGTGGAAAAACAATTCAACTTCGGAAGAGCAATAGAAACATCCAGTTCACAGCTCTATTCTGTTTTTTTTTTCGCCTTGAAATTCTTCACCGCATAGTCAACGATCCGATTCGAAAGCTTTCCGTATCTAGTCGGATGAAAGCCCGGGGAAAATCCCATTACTCGAACCCCAACTCCTCGAGCAGGAGAATGCGAATGTGCGAAAATTCCTTCCCTCACTGCTTCTCCTATTTTCATCTTTATTGTTCTTCACGTTGGTCGTTCGAGCCGACTGGCTGGGGGAGTGAAGATGTGAAACAATTTCGAAGAATTTTCAAACGGCGCCTCTGGTTTTGGGTGGAAACGTGCAGTGGGTGTCCATGGCCGTCGGAAAATTTCATTCGTCGCCTACTCAGTTCATCGGAATAAATAGGCATGTGTGGGTAGGTTTTGTACCGTATTCCGAGGCTTTCTCTTCTGTGGCAGATTTTAATGAACACAGCATCACCGTCAATTTGGCACCCTTTCGCTGTTCCTCGGGCTTGCGTGCCTGTTCCAGACAAGGGCTTTGTTTGGAAAATATTGCGGCTTTGATGTTGGCGTTGAGTTGTAATTATCTGAGGTGATTTCTGGTGGGGAGATTGTGACTCCACTCCTGTGGGAAATAAAACTTGAAAATGTTGTAACCGTGCAAGGACTATACCAATGTCGGAATAAAGGTTTTATTTTAATCGAAATTGGAATTGTTTTCACCTACAAAAGATCGCTCCGTTATCATCTTTGGTTGTTGAAATGTTATAGTCAATATTTGCTCTTCAAAATCAATTATGTTACACCAGCTTTCTTCGGGATTGATACAACACAGGAACAAAATTAAGAAGTACCATAGAGAACAGACTTCCAGGCTCAAACATTTTTTTCCAAATTACTGGGTAAATTTTTAAAAGCAAACAGTTGGAAAAACAACGCTACCTAGTCTAGGTTTCAGCAAACTAAAATTAACAGACTATAACATTTCGAGGCAGGCAAGTGGCGCCACCAACATACGATTCGCCAAAACTAACGGAAACGAGCTGTAATTTTAAAATGGCAGTTACAGAAATTTACACACAAAGGGCACTCCAGTTTGGCTGTCGGTTCTCTGTGGAAGTGCATGGTTTCTAATATACTTTTCGATTAGAATATTGCTTCGATGTGTAATTTATAAAATATCGAATATTCCTTTTAACTCTTCGGGGGTCTCCCAGCGTGTCGGGAAGGGAATCGATTTTCCAATCCGAAAAGGTCAAGGGTTCGATTCTCGATCAAGTTGAATGACTTTTCGGGTTGGAAATTCGGTTCACTGCCCTGAAGCATAAGCAAATTATTGTGGTTGGAAAACTAGGACAATTTAAATTAACACTTCAAAGTAATCAACTTGAAACAAAAACATAAATCAGAAACACTGTGACTTACAGACAGATTGGACATGAGGCGAGACATGACACGAATGAAGTTTCGACCCACATCCATCCCCCTAAACCCAGATTTCTTTGACACCTTTGGGATGACAGCAGGTTGCCATCGCCCCAAATCTCCTTTACTCTATTCATACTACCAGCTGACGAGTGACTGTTGACGAAAAATAGGAAAAAAATCGTTGAAGGCGATTTGTCGATCATAAAGATCCGCTTTCTCATTGCCCGGAATTGAACAATGAGATGGGACCCATACAAAAGTGATGATAAAATAACGCGATGATAAAGCACTTAGAATCTCTTGTATTTTCATGAGAAAATACGAGGAGTGCTTTACCGGCCTCAATGAGCGTATAGCCTCTATAGAACTGAGACTATTCATGAAAATGAAATACTGATCCGGTGTTAATGACGCAACAATTTCTAGCGTAAACAGTATTGACGCTAATTCAGCGACATATACGGAACAAGGAGCTTGAAGTTTACGGTTGGCGCTATAAATTTCATGAAATATACCAAAGCCTGCTGACTCCTATATCAAAGATCTGTCAGTGAAGAACGATTTAGTGGAATCTACTTGGCCAAACTTTGCAGCAAATATCACCGGAGCAATCATAGGACGATGATGCTCTGGGATTCCACGAAGCTCCTGCTTCATGGATAAATCAAAATGAACCGAATTGTCGAAATCGGAGAAGCAAACACGATTGGAAATGTTCGGCGAAGGGCTGACATCCTGTGTTATGTACAAATGGTACAAGGTCATAAAGCGGGTTTGAGGGTTCAACTCAAGGAGCTTCTCAAAATTTTCGATCACCTGGGGGTTCATAACTTCACACCTGGTGAGGAGCCGGAGAGATAATTCTGTAAACCGATCCGAGAGTGGCAACATGCCAGCCAGCACTTCAAGACTCATGGTGTGAGTCGAGTGCATGCAACCTAACGCGATACGAAGACACCGATACTGAATACGTTCCAGTTTGATGGTGTGCGACCGTGCCGCTGACTGAAAACAAAAACTACCGTATTCCATAACCGACAAAATCGTTGTCCGGTACAACTTTAGAAGATCTTGTGGATGAGCTCCCCACCAAGTTCCGGTAATTGTGCAGAGAAAGTTGATCCTTGGCTGGCACTTTCGCTTTACATACTCAATATGGGATCTCCAGGTACACCTAGAATCGAACCAGACTCCAGGATATTTAAATGACATAGAACGAGTTATCCGCTTACCCTAAATTTTAAGCTTCGGTTATACTGGGTTATGCTTCCTAGAAAAAACTACCAACTTTGTTTTCTCCGTAGAGAATTCGATACCTAGCTCTAAAGCCTAAGTAGACAAATTGTCCAAGGTATCTTGTAAGGGTCCTAGCAGATCGACTCCATTGGATCCCGTGACAGACAATACACCGTCATCTGCAAGTTGTCTCAACGTACAGTTGTCACCTAGACAACCGTCAATGTCTTTGACATAAAAATTATACAAAAGGGGGCTTAAACATGATCCCTGGGGGAGACCCATCGTGAAGCTGTAGAGGTTCCATGAGAAAAGCTCATATGTTTCTCTGACAGCAAATTGTACTAAAAATTATTCATTAATGGTGAAAAACCACAAGCGTGGAGTTTATCTGAAAGAACTTCAACAGATACTGAATCAAAAGCCCCCTCTATGTCCAAGAATACAGAAGCCATTTGCTCTTTTTTAGCAAAAGCTAACTGAATATCTGTGGAAAGCAACGCGAGACAGTCGTTCGTTCCCTTACCCCTACGGAAACCATATTGAGTATCTGAAAGCAGGTTGTTCGTCTCAACCCATTTGTCCAGACGGAAAAGGATCATTTTCTCCAACAACTTTCGAATACAAGATAACATCGCGATGGGTCGATAGGAGTTGTGGTCGGGCGCGGGCTTACCAGGTTTTTGAATGGCAATAACTCTCACCCGTCTCCAATCATCCGGTACAATGTTGAGTTCCAGAAACTGTTTAAACAAGTTCAACATGCGCCTCTTAGCGACGTCTGGGAGGTTTTTAAGCAAGTTGAACTTGATCCTATCAGCCCCTGGAGCCGTATTGCCACACGAAAGAAGCGCGAGAGAGAGTTCTACCATTGACATGGCTGATCTCATCTATCGGATCAGGATGGAGAAATGTCAGGAAAAAAAGTTTGTAGAACATCAACTTTTGGTGTATTTCTCAAAGTTTTAATATTTGCAAGAATAAACGTCTTCTGATGATATAATCTGATTTTTGAAATATTTTTAAAATTTTCAACTTCTAATGATGATCTTCGTAAGAGCATTCGTTCTCGAGATATTTCCGATTTAATTTTATCATATTCGAATAATATTCGAAAATACGATCGTTTTCATAAACTATTCGCATTTCTCCAGTAACAGCAAAATTTTTTTCGAAATATTTGTTAAGTTTTCTACAACTCTCTTTTTGACAGCAAGACGATTGGATGAACGTTCAAAAGATATGGGTAAAACGGTTCAAACAGTAATTTTAAAATTTTCGTTTAACATATGCGTATTTTGCTTTTTATTAGCTTAGCTTGACTGACTGCACGTATCAATGGTTGCTACTCCGTGATTGATCAGAATCATCAGCATATGCGTATTTTGCTTTTTATTGTATACTTTATACATTATGTGTAAAAACTTGAAGCTCTAACGTCAGTTTTGGAGAAAACTTCAGGGTGGAGAGATCTGATGTGAAAAAAATGTCTCTAAGGTCAACTTTGAAAGCATTTTTAATATCTCAACTATTTCCTAAATAAACGTATTTCGATATTGCAGTATATTTCCAGCAGAAAATACTGCCTTTTTATAAATTATTCGCGATTCTTCAGCATCACAAAAATACCTTTTTTGAAATATGCGTTTAGTTTCCCACTACTCACTCTTAGCCAGCAAGACAATTCCATAAACAGCATAAGATGTAGGAGAAAAGGATTGCAAATGTTTTCTTATATTTTAGTTTACTTGTACACTAAGGTTTTTTTTGCACGGGTTGTTTTCGGCAATAACTCCAGAACAGGACAACATATCGACCTGATTCCAATCACATTTTACGTTTTGGGCCAAAAGTAATCATATGGCAGTTTTTCAAAAAATTCGCAATTTTTGGTGTAAATACTCAAAATTTTAAAAACTGTATTTTGACCATTGTGTAGAAAGGTAACACAAACAAAAAAAATCGAAGCAATAAAAAATGTTTAAGCGTGTGAATTTATCAACTCTATTTAGTATTTTTTTGCACGGTGGACCGTATCCCCCGTGCAAAAAAAAAACCTTTGTGTGTTTCCAATTTATTATGGGCATACTAAAGTACGTATATTGTTTCTACATTTAGATTAGTTTAGAGAATTTTCCTTTTATTTTACATGTTTATATGTATATACTATGAAGGCTTGATGCTACATCATTTGAGAACAATTTTGCCTCTATCTGATGAACTGAACGCGGAACAAAAGAGTGATATTCTTGTGTACCAGTAATCAGAGGTGACGAACTAGAACAGGAGGTTAAAAGTCACCTTAATAAAGAAATAAAAAAAACAATCTTCAACTAGATGATCGAAGGACCTCAGAACAGTAGAAAAGAGTAGGGGTTTCGGAGTAAATCGATTATACAACCACATTCATATTCACATACTCAAATTAAAACATTTCAATATCAACCAACTATATTACCAACCAAGAATTCAAAGGAATTTGCTCGCGTTTACTAGTAAAAATTTGAAAGAGTGTTTCAATGTTTAATTTTTTATTTTTAAAAAGTGATCAAATGAAATGTTAATTTTAAATTCTCCTAGTTTCCCAATCACAATCGTTCTACTAATACGCTCAAAAATGTTTTTTTTTTTAAAAGTGTTAAAAAAAAGTGAAAGTCAACTATATATGTTGTGGTCTGTATAAATTAAATCATACCATTACCACTATTTTTTTCTTGCTATACTGAAGTGACACGGCGAACACCTATGTAGATCCATCTCACTGATTCCTAGTTTATGCAGAAGTGCTTCACAGATAAGGTTTATTATCCGGAAGCGAAATCTAACTGTGTCGGAGCCCTTCCCATCTGCCATATTGCTTTCCATTGGTCAGGTTTACTTCGGACCTAGAGGTTCTACAACAGTGAACCAATTTGAAATCGCTAGTTGCATATTGATTGTTGTTATAACAACGATTCCGATATGCACTTATTGAATGAAAACATTGTGTGGCGACCCCTCGGTCGCGCCCATCAACCTGAGAATAATCAGCGCTCATTTTCTTCAAATGGTAGGGAAAACGGGTGGAGTAGCGGGGTATCAAAAAAAAATTTAGCAGTGAAGTTTTAGTTGCCTAGGAGTGAAGATTTATATAATAATGTAAACGGTATGGGCTAAACATTTTGTTTACATACATTAGCACGTGCACTTTTTTCAGGAAATATTGGTAAACAAACTTTGCAGCCTGACGCTTCATATCCCATGGCATAGAACACAGGCCTGGCAGTGTGAAATTGATCTTCTCCTTTACTCGTTTGGTTTAAAATAGAACCGCGAGTTTGACATCACAGGCACTGTTGCATAGGTGTAAAGGAGGCAGCTTCAGTATGCCGGACCAGTGTTTTACTTGATATGGATCGTATTAGTATCGATTAAAAATGGCTGAAATTCTCATATACATTATTGAGACCACCTGAGATATTACATTCACCTTGGCTGTCACTTGAACAAGACCGGCTCTCGGTCGTTCGTTAACTTCCCATAGAGTACTGACAAAGTGAAAAGCAAAACAAACGGAAGAAAAATAATTTGTGGAAAAGTGCGGTGAAAATAATATTGATGCTTACAATAAGTGAACACTGTTTGCTTAAGGTTGTTGATATACATAAACCTAAGTTAATGAATTGTATTGAGTTGTAGTGAACTAATCATAATAACTGAATTTAACTTGAAACTAGATCGAACACCTAAAATCGCGACGAGTGTAATTCCGCTGCTTGGTAGACGCACGTCATATCTAACTGTATGGTACTGTAAATATGGACCTAAAAACATCGTACTGTAAATATGGACCTAAAAGTTTAAAAAGATTACATTGAGACACATACTTATTACAGGAAAAATATTTATCTCTAAGGAAAAAAAGCGGTAGGATACGAAAACAGGAAGGAGGGAAAGAAAGAGTAAGAAAAGTAAACGTAAGTGCGTGAAATTTCAATAAGCTATTATCATAGACTAACTCTTAGACCAGTAGGTCCCGAACAAATACGATTTTTTTCTTGGCTCAGTCAGTACTAGCACATCGGTTCCACAGCAAATCCAAACAAAGGCGTAAATATGTATAGCAAGGTGCTGGCTTCAAGGTGTACTTTGGACCAAGGGGTTCTACAACAGTGAACCAATTTCAAACCGCTAGTTGCATATTGATTGTTGCTATTATCATCATAACCTATCTTATCAGAAAATTGCAGGATATGTTTAATGTTATTTGCTACCTGTGTGAAACCGATCAAATTGGTATTTTGCTCTAGAATGAATTCTTTCTGTTTGCTTGTTTATCGTTTTTCAAACGATCCGCAAACATTACTCACCAAATTGCATCTATCTCTTACGATCTTTTATGTGTCCAATGACACATACTAATGAAAACAAATAACTACAAAACAAATGCATTTGAAAGAATTGACAACACTGCTTTCAGGCAATGAAAAAAAACAAAGAGACTCCTAACCTTTCTCACGGTGCGTGGTACGGGTTTATGGAAGGCTAGTTCCCATGACGACGACGACGACGACGACGAGATGGCATGTTATTTAAATTAATCCATGCCTACTGCAACCGTCGCAGAATGTGACTGACGAGTGGAACACATATGTATGTGGCAATCTACATCTCCTGACTGCTACTAATGCATGGATCCAATCCGCTCACCGTCGGATCCGGGTGGCCGTCCGCTTGGACGTAGGTTGTCGTATGGCAACGAATGGATTACAAAGCGGTCTCTATTTCTCACAATTCAAAGCAGCTACCAGAACAACTGTAAATCATGCGAGACACTTCTCCTAAATTTTGGAAAGGTATGCAAAATTACGTCTTGTTCAGCAATGTTTCTTGATGTCGAGGACGTTGTCGCTCTGACTTGTGACAATCTCCCATAAACTAATGTACTATTGCCATTCTGTAATTGACAAGCGGTAAATTGTTTTCCGGGAGCTGTTTACATGAACCAAAATAGTTTAAAACCCAAAATGTGGGCTCCTGTTCGCCACAAGACCAGCAAGTCATAGGTGTAAACCTGAAATTAATCTCACCCCCATTATGGGCGTGAGAAATCCATTCATCCTTTCCCACACTGGAAACCGGGTCAATCTTAGAAAACCGGTTTGATTGGTCCATGGGATCGTCCGATCAGATTGATGTCTCGGTCGTCCGTTAGGGTGGACTCGCCTTGTTTTTTTTTTCTTTCTTCTCCATCAACAGTAGACTGGCTGTCTCGGTGGGACTCCACCACCCCGTTGTTTACAACGCAATGCCATCGTCGTCGTCGCTGTAGGAGAGCGAGCGAGCATGTGAGCGGAATATGACCATGGCCATGGCATCCTGTGATTTGTGGTTTATGGCATATCCCTAGCGTGTCTTGTCTATGCGGCCACGCAATCTGCTTGTCCAATTAATTACCATATGATTGAGTGGATTTTTCCGATAGTGTTTGTGGCAATTATTGTGGCTATTGTTGTTTTGCTGTGGTCTGCAGCTGGGTGCACATGTTTGAATCAAAACAATAAAAAAATACATCATCTTTTGTCTTGTGATGCATTTGGATGGAGTCGTGATCCCCTTCGAAACCATTTAGGTCATGCAAATAACCTTGCAACAACAGTTTCCCAAGATACCGGAGAACTCATCTTACTCACATCATTACGATGTTTCCTCACGATGTTACACCACACAGTTATCTGGCACGATTTTCCGACAATTTGCTTGTTTACTTTGATTCTTTACCGTGGTCATGGCGGAGGGCGGTTTTATAGATAGATGCTTATGACGATGGTTTGGTTTTACACGACGTTCACAGACCGCGAGCAGAACAGCAAACCGCTTTGGAACAAGGAGGGTGGAATGTCAAGTTTAACGGCTCCTCTCCCTGGACGGGTGTGTCGTACTGGCAGTTTTACACGCTACATGCTACACTAGCACCGAGAGCGAGAACAGTGTAACGTTGCCAGGCACCCGGACAGCATGGTTTCCTTGGTTTTCCGACAAGACCTCAAGCGGTCCGTTATTCGGTGCCATTATCAGTGGTTTATCTTGCTCGGAAATTGTCTTTGTTCATGATTGACTGCCGGCAGGGGTGATGACGGGTTAATGGGCTTAGAGTAGCTGCTGAAGACGATACGCTATTATCTACCGGGGAACCATAAATTACGGGAAATGACTTTGAACAAGATTAAAAGGCTCTATTATCCTTCGGGTAAATGGGTGTACTTTTCGACGTTAACTAAATTTGATTGATCTCGATGGTCTTGTCCTCTTTCAGATTTAATGGAGCTCTCAAATGCCTGTTATGTCCTTAAGAGAACCCAGTTCCATGTCAACCTAATCCGGTTTGAATTGTTTTCTGATTACTATGTTGAAAATGTAGAATCAAATTGTAATGCACGTGCAGTACCATGCTCTGATCTCGAACGCAAGCACATTGCAATTAAGTGAAGTATTTATTATGTTTAAATAGAAAAATCATCTCCAATTACTGTTGATTAAAACCGTCTGCCCGTCTCGTAGCGCTTCACTGTGGATCAAACTGCGTGAACGTGCCGACGTAAACAACTAATTCCAGCTTGCGTGAGGAGGAAAATGTAACAACAAAGCCAGCAGAGATAGACAGACTGGGCGAAGATGGATGGGAAAAACTGTATTCCATCCACGCGATTACACCAATTCCGATCGCATCGACTTGCTAACGGCCTGCACCGGCAATAATATACCAGACCAGACTGTTTCGTGGATATCTCGATGTCGGGTGATTGATCGAGCGATCGGATGACGAGAATGTTCTGGATGGTTTGGTGAACGATGAAGGCAGGAGTTACATATATCCTATCAATTCTAGACATTGATCGACCTCGAACGAAAGAACAGACAATTTGCTGATTGAACTTCTTCTAGACATCTTTCAGGTTTACACTAGCTCATAATCATTTTAACATTAACTCATGTTAGGCACAGTTTGATTGACAAAGTTTCTCTAATAGATCTGTTGTTTTATCCCCATTACAATCAATCAGACCAAGGCGGAGGTGGCCTCTACTGTTTACAGAAGTTATCAGAACTGAAGTCCATTATGATCGGTCCATAACTGCATTTCACCAGCCTATCACCAGTCTATTCACCTTGCTCGTTGTGCGCCTCTTCTTCTTGTACCTATTGGTTGGTTTTTGGGAATCATTTTAACTGGGCTGACGTCCGACATTCTTACGATATTCCCAGATCACCGTAGTCGACCGTCGTGTGCGATAGGAGGTTTAGCCAGCTTGGGACCGGACCACTCCGGATTTTCCAGGTGTTTGCGCACAATATTGTGCCTTCTTTCGAGTTCCATTTGACGTTATTTCTGAACGCAATCGACTTCTTCTTCTTCTTCTTTTTTTGATGTGAGCTTGACAGCTCAAAGGGCCAGTTGCTAAGACTATATGCCCAATCGACTACTTAGATCAAACTTGCAGCAGTTATTCTCTATAGAAAAGTAAACAAACCATTGTCAATGGTTTTCAATCCCCAACACTAGAGGCTTGCTAGTGGCGCGCAAGGGGCGAACAAATTTACTTTTGTTGTGCTGAGGATTGCGGCTTTGAATAAAGCTTGTACGGAATCAGATAGCACCACTTTTAAATGGCTGTAACTTTTTACCCCTTTGGTATTTTCTATTGAAATTTTGGGTGGAATCAGTTCAATGTGAATTAGTTTACGCTGTTTTCACTAGCAGATATGCAATCGTCGCGAAGATGGAGTCGGAAGAACAGCAGCTGCGCAAAGATATTTTGAGCACGTACCACGAAAATCCGGATCTTTCTCATCGTGCCATCAGCAGGAAGCTGGGAATGGTACATTCTACGGTGTCTCGTGTTTTTAATCGGTGCCACAAACGTTTGATCATCGAACGGAAAGACAAAAGTGGCAAAAATGGATCTCCGTATAGTGTTAAGGATCACAAGCGGGTAGTTAAAGCTTTCAAGAGGAATCCCAACCGTTCAGTTCGAGATGTGGCGAAGGAACTGAATCTAACCAAAACTTTCGTGCAAGATGCGAAAAAACTTGAAGGACTATTATTATAATAAACGTACAAAGTCCAAAAGGCACCTTATCACGATGAACGGAAGAATTCGGTAGGTAAAACACGTGCACGGGAGCTACGCCAGATGTTGACGAATCACTGCCTCGTTATGAATGGCGAGACGCATGCAAGCAGAGCTTCCGTGACTCAGTTTACTGCTCGTCTAATCGGTCTCTGAGGACGTTGAGAGCAGAAGAATTCGTATGCTAAAGGCATATGCTCTGCACAATATGCTCGTCTGGAAAGCGATCACTCCATTCGTGACAACTGGACTCAACGAACCTGAATAGTGTCTACGTCCGTTTCTGAGGTCACACGATTTTCTGCGGTTAGCCTCGTGTCATTACTCGAAAGAGGTTTAGGAGTGATACAAGGCTAAGGAGGTCAATTTCGTGCCCGGGCATCTCAACCCCCCGAACGCACCGGAACTGGGGCCAATTGAAAATTACTGGGTCATCATGAAGCAGGCACTTCGGAAGCATCCTAAGGAAGTACAATCGGAGGAAGATATGAAGAAAAAATGGATTGTCACGCAAAAAAAATTGGTCCAAATGTTGTATAGGACCTTATGAGTAGTGTATAGAAGAAGGTTCATTCATTTGGATATGGAATTGAAAATGAATAAAACAAACATGGGAAAATATTCATAACATGATTTATTTTATTCCCTAAAAGTTTGTAGATGATTGGTTGAACGGACGGATTTTGCTGAATATTTGTGTGTGTCGCAATACGATTCCGTACACCCTTTAAAGTTGCGATGACAGTGAGGGTGGTGCTAGTCATGTTGGTGGCAGTGATACGGGTGGGGCTTGCTCCTAATGTGTAAGCTTTGCTCAACGGTTCAATAATGGCTTCATACAAGCCTTCATAGCTAGTTTTCATACACAGCGAAAAGCTTGTTAGTCAAATTTATCATTAAAAGAAGGTCCACTTATTATGTCACGCAGTAAGGGGGGAGGGTGCATTCTGGAAAACGTGTCGATCGATACATAAAAAATTGAAGGTCCATACAAAAAATATGAGAGGGGGGAGGGGGAGGGTGGGCGATATTTAAAAAGTCATTTTTGCGTGACGTAATTAATGGACGTTCCCTAATGTGGGTTATGATGACTATAGCAGTACAGTGATTTTTAACAGACTATGATCATGGTCTAGATGAGCATTAAAAATAATTTCTTCAACATTCACTATAATGTTGTAATAGTCCTTGTAAACATGATAATATTCAATAATACCATGAACGTAATGAATTCGACATTTTTCATTTAATGTAAACATTTTATGCATTTAATGTATTTCATGGCAAATTTACGTGCTCGACTGCATTATGTATTTTTTAAACAACTTCCATAAATGCCGTTCTGTATTGCTATGGACAGTGTTGCATCCTGAATATTTCATCATTAAAACACTGAAAACATTTTCTAAATTTTCCCACCAGGTAAATAATAAACGACCGGGCGTCGACTTGGTCCTATTCAATCCAACAATAAAGATGATTTTTGCGTCACTCATAAGTGTTGGAGATTTTTTATTGGGAAAACAAGGAAATCATTATTCCAGCTTAATAGTCCATTTGGACCAATTTATATCAATAACATAATGTGATGGGGGATAAACAATGAGAAGTTGTTTGCAATCTTAGATGCGCCATACAACAACATTTGCATTATTTCATACAATAAACTACATTCAGGCGTTATCAGGCTTAAATTTACATGAAATATCCCATTTTTTTCTGCCAAATCTAGCATCCTCTTTATGTGGTTTAGAAAACGGAGAAAATTCAATATTTCTTTTTATCTGTGTAGGTAGAATGTTATAGTTTGAGATATCTCAATGCCCAAGTCTCCCAAATTTGGGAGACCGACAGCCGACAGCTGGGTAACCATCTGATATCTCATAGCAAGAACCGAACCAAAAGATTCAATTAGCTACACAGAAAAAAATAATTAATTTTAACAAGCGCGTAAAATTTCCTATCGTTTAATTTCAATCTAGTTGAGGCGTAAATAGCGAAGTTGTATGCAATCATCCATACAACATACAAAAATGTTTGTAATCTGTCATTCAAAAGGCTAGATGCAGGCGTTATCTGATCTCAATTCACATGTAATATCCCATTAATATCAGCCAAATCTAGCATTCCATTTATGTGCATTAGAAAACGCATAAAATTCAATGTTTCTTTTTATCTGTGTACCTCCCTACGCCTAGTCATTGTTATTGCTACAAAATGTAAACTCATCCACGAGTATGAATCAATGAAATCAGTTTTAAAACGATAACATTCTATGTTTTTTTTATCTAATCTGAACGAGAAATTCATAGCATTAATTTTTTTTGACTGTTACATACACGTCTGTCCTTAGTGAATTGGTTGGTCCCTTAGTATTTGATAGTGTTGTGACATCCAATGTATTACCTGCAAAAAAAAAATGAAGCTTTCATTAGTTTCCATGCACTGGAAATATTATCAAAAGATGCGACAACATAAGAAAAATGATCATCTCAGTAGCGGTCATTAGGACTTTTAGAGGGATTGACCTCTCGCTATATATGTTTTGTAGCTGTTGACTTCTCAGTTTGCTAGTTTTGCATCGCAGGGTGAGTGCACGGACGCGAATTAAGTTCAAAAAGTGAAGATCGATGAATAACTGCGCAGTGCGACAAGTTAACTCGAAGGTATGTACATTCTGTAGAGTTAGTTTGCGAACATCTGCTATTGTTCAGATATCATTAGTTAATAAGCATAAGCCACCCTATGGCACTTGGCTTGTGTTGGTGTAAGCAGTTGCATACACTCGGTGAAATAAACTTCCGATATTCATAAGATTGCATTATGATTATTTGCCATAACAAATCAGTATGAATTTCATAAATTTGCCTTATGAAATTAAAATATGGAGGAACCTGGATTAGAATTTCGAATGTGGAGGTTAAGGGTCCAGTGACTTGCTCACTAATTCATAAGTTTATAAGTTCATAAGTTGAATATTATGAATTTGTTAAGTTTATTTGCCTGAGTGTAGACTTGTGGTAGTGCGATGATCAGGCCTATGACTAGGACCACTTTTTCACGAAGACAACATCTCAGCACGTTCAGCTGTCAAAATAATGTCAACATTGTAAGTTGTGTCTGTTGTTGTTCGTTTACATTTTGTCTGTTGTTGCTCGCAAGCAGAAAGATCGCTTTCTGTGGTGTTTCACATCAAAACAAATAATAAGACTTCTATTTGACAGCTGACAGCGGGCCCAAATCAATTTGGGTCCTGGACATTCTGTCTGCTGTCAATCACTGCTATTGATATAGGCTTGTCAATGGCCTGGCGAAGTCAAAAGTATCTTTCAGTGGTGAAAAATGTACATTTTTAGCAAAACCATCGCCTGCTGCGAAATGTTGAAGTACGAACATCACCTACAGTTTATAAGGACAGTTCAAACGAACGTGGAGGATAGAAAGAAGAAGGAGAAAAAAATGTAGCCCTATTTTTGACTGTTTCAAACAAGAAATTGCGTGTGACTGTTATGATAGCTTGATTAAAAACGCACTTATTTGGTGAGAAATTCTCAGTATCCATTATTAGTGTGGCAGTAAAATCCACGCTACATTGTACCGAAGTTTCCTTATCCGACTGTAGCCAACTAGAACATATCGCTCAGTGTAAAACTGTCAAACCGATATTTGCACATTTTCGGCATCTACCTCCATTCAAACTCGGATAGGGCGTCATACTTCAGCCATTCTGCTGCAGTTCAGTCTGTATCTACACTAAAAATTTATTTTCGTAAATTAGCTTTCACTCGTTTCTTAAACACGGATTTTGTTTAAAAAAATATCTTTCGGAACTGCGCAACAGTACACAACGATAAGTAATGCTTCGCTGTAGAGCGGCAGCTATGGCATCACTGTTGCTTTTGAGAGAGCCAATGTTTCCTCTCTTCTTTGTTAACTATGATTATAGCGCACGTATTTTAACATGAAGCTTGCCGTCTCTTACATTTGTTTGTTTTAAACCGAAGCATCGCGTTTGTCGTCACAGTCGCTTTGTTTAATATTTTCGTAAGAGTAAATGTAATAACAACTACACATTGCGCATCTAAAGCTCAGTGACAAACTAATAGTTTGGTCGTGTACGTCGTCTGTCTCATAACCTGCTAGTAGACGAGTTTTTGATCATAGCAATCGACATGTTTTGGTTGTTTGTATTCGAGAGCAGAGGGGTATACCGAAGGAGTGGGTTGAGGAAATTGACGTTTGCAGCAAATCGTAAACTGGCCTATTTTATTTCGCCTTCGCACACTTTCACGGAATTGCACGCATACAATATTGTTAGTTCATGTACAGATTGCGGAGGGGACGAAAACATTTTGATCGTAAAACAATCCCCATGCTTTTAATAACTCCATGCCATTGGGAACTTTATTCCGTGACTATGAAACTTTCTGAGTCTAGCGCTCGTTTTTGAAGGTATGTTCCGATAGATCAGAAATAAGCAGAGAGATTTACGTCTAAATATTGGCAGTTCTGATTATAGAGTACATGCAGTTTCATCAAATGTCTCTGGTGCTGAATAAACTGCTTTTAACCCGTCCCGTAAGTGTTACGTTAATAAATCACTTCAATACGAAAAATAAGAACAATTTATTATTTTAATATACTGCACTTAACGACCAATTTTATACCAAAAGAGAGATATCTTAAGATATCCACGCACAAAAAAAAACGAACATCAATGGAAACTGCTTGTAGAAAACATCAGAAAAGGCCAATAAAAATATTGTTATCAAATTATTGATTATTGATTATTGATTTTAAGAAAAAAAAGAAATTGTTTTTTCAAATCTCAATTGATTTGACCGGTGAATCAAAACAGATTTTAAATTTACCGTGCTGATTTATAAGGTAAGAGTAAATTTACATCTAAAATTTTATGTGCTGTAAATTTAAGATCGCACTTAAATATCTATTGGATATGACGGAGGTAAATATGTTCCATCTAAGCTGTCAGAAATTTACATGTTTCGTTCAAACTGTGTAGCATCCAAAAGTAAACAAATGTATAAAACGTCACAGTATATTAACCCTTTGCACACCAGTATCCGAACTCTCACATTTTGGATGTCACAGTAGCGGCAACAGTGGAGTACAAAGGGTTAAAATTAATCAGCACAAATTAAAAATCATTAGAATTAAGTAACAAACAATTACGCGGTTGTGTCGAGGCTTTGTTGTGCATTCTTTTGTTAGCGGGCATATCGCGTTTTCAGTTGTTCCGGTTACCTATTGTTCAGGTGCGCAAGTGATCGAGTAAGCACAAAAAAAAACTGGTTTCCCTACAGTGTATAGTGGTTGTTCGCCGAGAATGGTGGGCAAGTGATTTTCGCCGTACCATCATATCTTGGAATGAGTAAACCACTAGAATTAGTAGTCGAGTATTAGTACACGACACTGAAAAACTCTGCACATAGTTGGAATTAAATGGAAATAACTAATCTTTCTTCTCATTTTCTAGTAACAGGTATTCCACTAAACAGCTGACACTCTCCAGGATTCATAAATTACCTTATTTTCCTAATGAAAAACCCACAATCACACTTTGTGAGTGGCTTCAATATCATCCTTACTGTTAGTTTAAATCGGTTGAAATCGAAAATCGGTACTAATATTGCAATAGTTCACTAGACAGCTTATCGTTCACCAAAACGAACCCTGCTGACACCCAATCCTGTTATCCAAAATCCCAGTGATTTCTCGTGTTATCGACCACCAGTTATTACACATTGAGTATGTTAGTCCCAGGCATCATCTCTTGGTATTCTGTGTAAAGCCTGTCCACATTAAATTTTGGACACCAAAATAATAGCAGCAAAATATATTTACACATAATTCAACAAAACCGATTGTTTATTTCACAATAATAGAGTCATATCTATTGATTAAGATGTTAATCCTTCTTTCTGTAAAATTCTTGATCCTTCTGTGGTATACTCGCCATCAGAGGTTCCATAAGGTATCCTCAGATACGTTTGCCGTGACGATTCTCCATCTTGTCTTGAAATCATCGGTTCTATTTCCTTTTTTCTTAGTTTCGAAGAGTTTCCGCTTAACTAGAGCCCAGTACTTCTCTATTGCGCGAAGTTCTAGACAGTTTGGTGGCTGCTTTTGGCACGTATTTGACCTCTTGTACCTTAGACCATTCCAGAACGGATTTTACGTAGTGACAATCATCAGTCGAGGCTTCTGATAAACGGCAGCAACCGTTTTTAACAGGCATTCTTTCCCGCACACATCCTTATTGATAGTGCCGGAAGAGACGAAACTATTAGATTTTCGACCACAACTCTATATGGCCTGCCAAATCAAATACTTCTACGTTAATTTGGACACCTTCTTTATCCGCAAATGCTCGGCAATGGCGTTTTTTTTTTTGCATTGCGCTAATAAAGCCAGACCCGGAAGCTGCTTAAAGTCTTCAAGTATTGATTTTTCTTCGTCCATTATGATACAAGATTTTTTTTGCAAAAAATTGGCTTAAATTTTCTTAGCATGACTTTTTTCAGTGCTTTTCTTGTCATCACGGTTGGGCACCTTTTCAATTTTTTACGCCTTCAGTCCTAGCCTTTGCTTTACTTTTTGTACGTATGATTTCGATTTCCCATCTTTGCGAGCCAAATTTCGCACAGAGAGATTGGGATTTTTCTCAATAATGGCTACCACCTTTTGGTCCATTTGTCGGGAGCATACTTTTCGATTTGTTCCACTTCCAACCTTCCGGTTCACAATCAAGCGCTGGACAAATGATTTGCAAACACAAAACACGGTACTTTTCGATTGATTTTAGTCTCTTGACAAGATCGCGTACAGATAAATCGGATTTTTAAGTAAAACATTTCAGCGTTCCCTGAAATAATTCAAAATCTACACTGAAAGAAAACTGTCCGAAATTTATCGTGGAGAGGCTTTAAAGGGTGTTCCGATCAAAATTTGGTCCAACTGTAATGTGTGTCAGTCAATCAATGTTTCTATTAATAAGTCAAATTATTTTTCTTTTTCATGCTCAGTTTATACAGAATACAGGAGAAGTATTCAGCTAAGCTTCCTTTTTACCGAATGCGAATTGCCGGGTCTTTCGTTTAACATCTGCCATTAGATTTTGTACAGTCTCCTTGTCCACTTTATTCGCCGCAGAACGCCAGTTTGCCTTGAACTGTTTCTCGTTCACAACAGCTTTTTGAGTCTTGGCGATGGCCCAATATTGCTCGATTGGGCGGAGCTCTGGCGTGTTGGAAGGGCTCTTGTCCTTGGGCACCACTTGAACGTTTTTGGCAGCATGCCGCTCCATCGCCTTTTTTCCGTAATGGCAAGATGCCAAATCCGGCCAAAATAGAACGGAACAATTGTGTAGCTTCTGGAAAGGCAGTAGATGTTTTTGTAGGGACTCGCTCAGATAAATTTCCTGGTTGACGGTTCCGGTCGCAATGTAAACGTTGCTCTTCACACCACAGGTACAGGATCTGGTCTGCCACACCATATTTTGTCGCGAACTTAATTTGCTTGAAAATATAAAATTCTTGTCCAGGAGGCAGTTTAAAATCTACCTTGACATAAGTTTTATCGTCTTGTATCAGGCAATCAAACTTCGTCAGCATCGTCGTGTACAACTTTAGCGATCGTGCTTTGGCCGACGTGTTTTGTTTATCGTTGCGATTTGGGGTCACCACTCTCTTTTAAGTCGACAGTCCATCTCGTTTTTCAGTTGAAGGCGACATCTCGGACGGGGAAGTTGAGGTTCCGCTCGAAACAACGGGCAACTCATTTTGTCGTCGCTGTGGCCTCCGGCTTTCGATTTCCGCCGATCCAGATTTCCTGGCTGTCGACAAACGTTCGCCGAACACTTTTCATACGTTGGTAACAGTTGATTTAGCCACATTCAACAATTTCGCCAACTTGGCGTGAGAGTAGATTGGACTTTCGCCATGCACGTGCAAATTTTTGATGCGTTGCTTCTCTTCCTTCGACGACATTTTGATAACTAAAATGTTAATCTCAAAATCAAAATAGAGGCATGATGCTACACGCACACATCTTCAAAATGAGGGGTGTGCAAATTTTTTTTAATGCACGATGAAAGGAAATGCGTCAAGTTTAAGTCGACCATATTTTGATCGAAGCACCCTTTAATAACATGCTCTTGAGATCTCACCTTGTGTCATTGGTACTTTGCTCTTATTTTACTTCTAGGATCGTATGAGCTCGACTTAATGTCGCAATGTGTCGCAGATGTTCTGCTCTAAGATGGAGAAGTTTGTTCGGTAATGTATCTGTTTTCCAACACGAATTTTAGTTGCAGCTAAGGCAGAGAGCTTTACGTCTTATGTCTGACTTTCCTGTTTGCCGCTCGAAAGCTAATGGGATTTGCTCAAATCTTCTTCATAGAATCGTTGAAATTCTACACTAAGTTTCATTAATCCAACGGTGGGTGGCCGTAACGAGAGAAGCGGGAGTCGGTTGCGATAAAGTTGGAGGATAAATATTTATAATGGTGGAGGAGAAACTCTAGAACTTTCGAGTGTGTTGTTAGATGGCACCATCACCACACTGCTTTATTTACCGGATTCGTTGAACTATGAGATCCATGATGGCATTTCACGGCGCTCTGATTTGATTATTATTTATTTACACGGGGTTCATTACGGTGAAAAATCGACGGTTGGTCTTTATGCTCACCGAGTTTCCACTGCGGCGTGGTTGTCATGTGTGTATGTTGGATTTCCTGCAATATTTGGTATTCGGTTACAGTACGCAGTACCCAATCAAGTCGGTTAGTCATGCCTGTTCGTTTTTTTTTTTTTCAGGGTAATGAAAATCAGACGTTCTGGGAAAAAGTGAGTTCTATTGGATGGTTTCGGCAAGAGCTATGAATAGCTGTGGGAAAATCCAGTTGGTCAGTGCGTGTGTGAGTTTTCAGAATTCGAAGTTTCGAATATACTGTCGAGATTTGCTCTTTTTCGTTGGAGATTTATCTGTAATTGTTCCAGGAATTGCCTGTAAGCTGAAGCAAATTGCGTTTTCTGTGGTGTTGTTTGAATTCTTTGAAAAAAGTTAAAATGATTACATGTAGATATCAAGTTTACACTCACTTCTATGATAAGTTGTTTATTTAGAGCTGTATTGAATTTCTGCGCTTGTACGTTCTCTTTGCACTATAAAACAAGGGAAACATTTGGGTACAAATTATGACATCAAATCAAATCAAACCAAATCCCTTCGTTTTGATATTCATTCGTAATCCTGTTTACAACACTGTTTGTCTACATCTGTAACTCAAACCCTTATCCCACGTTTCATCCCACAAAGCCCACAAGCAAACTGAACTTTCTACTATGCCTGTATTGAATAATTTCGGTTGACAAATTCCTTACTAAAAATCCAAATCCCATGTCCTGAAGCCACTAAACTTTTGTTTTCTTTCGGCTCACCTCATTTCGTGCCCTGTGTCAATATGCCACTCGGCCTGCTTTGTTCAAGGATGGGAAAAATATTTCTCCTTGAAAAGTGAATTGATTCCCCGAGCTCCGTTCAAGGTTCACCCGAAAACCTTCACCTTCTACGAAGCAAGGCATTACCTTCCATAATCCACTCTCCAAAACAAATCGGCTGTCTGGCCAAACCCTCTCAACCCACCCAGAGAAAAACAAATTTGCATTCACAGCACTCAGCAATGGCAGAAAGAAACCGAAAAGTTGAATTTCAAGAGCAGGTACCTCCCAGCTAAATTTTCGCTAGACGGTGGGGCCTGTTATGCGATGTCGTCAACGCGGTGTTGTTGGTTTACGGACAAATTCGAGTGCTTTTTCTTCCAGATTCCCTTGCACCTCAACACAGTACCTAGGTAGGAAAAACTGGCTCAAAGTTTTCCCAAAATTAGACTGCAAACTTTTCTATCGCCCTTATCCGCCTATCTTCCAAACCGAACTCGTTAGGAAAAAGTTGGTCGTTTCGGCAGAGCTAGGCCACAATCCTCGTTTGTGTCGTCGCCATCCACTTGGCCCGGCTGAAGGGAAAAGACTTCAATTCTATGCAGTCAGAAATTAGGAAACAATGCCAGCAGGGGCTTTATCCCATCTAGAAGATTGGATGTTCGTGATTGATTGCTTGCGAATTCGGCGGCACTGACTTCTAAAACTTAGTCCAATTATTTTCCAGAGAGGCGAAAGGGAATCGTTAGGAAACTTTCAAACAACAACCATCGAGAAATAAGGTGTTTGCTGCGATGAATTTTCCCCTTTTCGAATTGAGACGTGCAGAAAGTGCCGGAAAGGTCAAAGCCTAATCGCTATAAAATGGCCATTCATTAATATCCGGATTGGCATGTGCTGATTTGCGACTGGTTTTTGCGGAAGCTGGTCGGGCCTTTGATGTGGTTTATCCGGAGTTCTCCATCTGTTTGGGAATGGTCCGGAACAAACCGCACAGTTGGGATTTGTGCTATTGATTGCTAATTTATGGCATCAATCACAGTTCTCAATTTGGGAAACCTGGATGAGAGCTGGGGTTTTGGAAAATGATTTTTTGAAAAGTTGCAGTGAAACGGGTAGGTTGATCGAAAAATCGGAGAAAGATTTGAAATTTAGCAATTCTCTGGCGTATCTTACTAACGTCTGCATTAAATAAATGAGTCAGTTTTCGAAAGGAGCAGGACAAACAATTAACGAAAAAATAATCCTCCATTATTGATTGATCATTGCACACTCCTAGAATTATGTGCCGAGTTTTGGCTTTCTGAAACCGAGATCCGCACAGTCGACCTCTCAGTTTAGATCCCGGCTTTTGACGTAAGACTACGTCTTTGCTTTCTATACTGGAGTACAATTTAAAGAAAAATCGTATTGCGACCGTCACGAAAACTGGTCAGATTTTGAAGGTTAACATCTCAGTAATTTCTCCAAATGTTTTCAAAATTTTTGCACAAATCGTTCGGAAATATTTCTACGCGTTAACTTGAATAATGAAAAATGTTGATTATAGACCAAATACTATTGAAAAATTAATAAAAGTAAAGCCTTGTCCTAAAAAGTCAATTAACTTATTCAGGCCTTATGTGCTATATGACCCCAAAGGAAAATGGCTGTATAAATCACAAACTGAATAAAACTGTACACTGTCCTCGGCAAATTATTTCTTCATCAATTTTTCTATATGAGAAACATAAAAAACATATGAGTTTAAGGCCTAATTGACGACCTAGAATATGCTGAATATGAAGAAGTTCAGTCAGAAAAAATAAATGCTTTATAAATAATGTAAGGCGTTGTTTTAGAATACGGTGATACATACGTATTCTTAAACTCTCGTTGATACACGTAAAATATTTCTGGGTTCTACGTTCTAGGTTATCCAAAATGTTTTTGAGTTCTGAACTTCAGATCTACAGATGTGACAGTAGCGTTGAGGACTGTATAAAGTTAAGATATGTATTCCAACATATTGAATGAACCTTTTGGAGGGTCAACAGTCATTATTTGAAAAATTATGTGATGTTCTAGGTCGTCCAAATTGTCCTTGAAATCATAAGTTAAGATCTACAGTATTAACTATAGCTTTTTGGGCTAAAGAAACATACGCTACGTATCCAACCATATTTCGTGAGTACTTTCGAAACATTTAAAAAAGAGTTACACTGATTTAGGTCATCCAAACTCTCTTTAAGTTCCAAACTCTCTTTAATGTAAGTTCTGCAGTTCTAACAGTTTTTTTTTGGCTATATAGGGTGGCCATATGTATTCAAACATATACAATTGATGTTTTGGAAAGTCAAAAGTCATTATTTTAAAACTTCGTGATCCTCTAGGTAATACAAACTGTCCTTGAGTTTATAATTTTTTGGGTTATACAAAGCTACGTCACGTATTCGAGCATATTCAGTGAATATTTTCGAACGCAAAAATACACAAGAAGATAATTTTGAGATGGTCTAGGCCATCCGAACTGTTCGGGCGTTTAGAACTTCAGATTTTCTGTTGTAACAGTAATTTTTAAGCTATACCAACTTGCAATCAACCCTTAAATGCGCAGTGTTGCTTTAAAACAACATACCGAAAACACTTAAAAATAAATTAATTCTTTTCTTTTTGAGGAAATAATCCTGTTAAATTGTTATATTGACTACGATGAAGCAGTCGTGTGAGCTGGGAGCCTTGCATCGAAACATTTTGTTAGTTTAACAGCAGTGAACGTGTTTAAAAAGATTTTTTTATGATAATCCTTTAGTATCGTGCCCATTTAAGGGTTAATATTCAAACATATTCAATTAATGTTCTTATAGGTCAACAAACATTATAAAGCCATATAACATGTTTTAGGCCATCAAAACTATCCTTGATATCAGAACATATGACCTTTACTTGTAACAAAAGCTTTCTGGGCTATGCGAAGCAACAACATTTATGGGAACATATTCATAGAATATCTTGGAAGAACAACAGACACTATGAGATAATCTTCAGAAGTTCTAAGTTGTCCAAACTTTCCTGGAATTAAAAACCTAAAATCCACAGCTGAAACTGAAGCTTTCTAGGCTAAACAAAGTGACAACACGCATTTGACTAAATTAAGTGAGTCTTCTTTAAGGTCAACGAATATAATGAGATATTTTGAGAACGGTCACCAAAACTGCTCTTGAGAGCAGAAGTTGGGATCGATAGTTGTAACATTAGCTTCATAACCTATGAAAGGTGTCGATATGCATTCGAACACATTCAGTGAATCTTCTGTATGGTCACGAGTCATTATCAGGTTATCTTGTGATGTTCAGGTTTATAAAAAGTGACCTTGAGTTCAGAACTTAAGATGTATAGTAGTAATCGTAGCCTTTTGGGCTGTACAAAGCAACGATACATATTCAAACATATTCAATGAATATTCTGAAACGTCCACATATATCAAACTTTCAAAACTTAAGGTCTACATTTGTAACCGTAGCTTTATGGGCTATAGAAAGTTAAGTTAGTTAGTTTAGCATAGAGTATCCCAAGATTATCTCATAATGTCTGTTGGTTTTTCAGGACATTCATCGAATATGTTTGAATACATATCATAACCTTATGTAGCGAAAGAAGCTACTGTCACAACTGTAGATTTTAAGTTCTGAACTCCAGGACAGGTTAGACGACCTAGCACATCTCAAAAAAATATTTCATACTTTTTTCAATCATTTCCATGTTATGGACCAAATCAATCCATATACACCCAATTGCTTATATGATAACGCTTGGAAAAAAATAGGCCAGGAAGGGTTAATTAAAAGAATATTGCATTTTACTATCTTCAGTTATACTTAGTTGTTTAGTCCTACGTCATCAGTCTGAATAACCAAATGGGACTGTACCTGTTAACCGATGTTAACCGATAATCTCGGTTTGGATCAAACTGAAAACTCATATAGTTAGCTGGGAATCTCGGCATCAAATTGTGTGTAGATATTCGAAATTTTGAGTTAGATTTTCATCAAAATATTGAATATTTTATGACTGCAGGCAAAACCCTGATTTTTTTCGTCTCGTAAAAAACTGTTACGCCTTCCTCCAACTATTTCCGATCACGGATGAGTGGTTTTAGGATCTTTTGTAGCCATACTTTTTAGTGTTTATCGAAGTACAATAGATATCCGGGAACACTGTTTTTGAGGAACTATTCCACTAACTAGGAAAATTTTCAACTTTGAAACCGATCACGGAAACTTTATTAGTTCCTGCTCTGGAACTAGGTACATTTCCCAGTTCCACATCGTCTTGGTACAAATTCAGACGAACTACATCAGGGAAGCTCTTGAAGTAATCACTGTTCTGGTATGTTTAGCCAGACCGGAACCTTGTATACTCCTTTTCGCTGTAGGGTTTTCTGACAACATAATTTTCATAAGCTCTCTATTGGGGAACGTCCATTAATTATTTTTATAGCCCCTTGCCTTGGATTTCCCCCCTTGCCTATCCTGCATGGGGTAGTATGACAAAGGGTAGTGTGCCTGATCGGATACTACCGTTCAAATGCCCTCCGCTCGTTTTCAATCTTGTATCTTTCAATTTCAAAGCCTACCGTTGCCCTATACGGAACTATCAATACACTTTCTCTTCATGTCTATTCGTTCTAGCAATAAAATTACTGTCCGCTCCTAGCGCTTCGCATGGAGATGAGAAATTATCTGCTTCTGCAAACTTCATTCTTTTATCTGTTCCACAACTGGAGCTTGCAATTCAAAGGGGAGGTCTGGGAAAACGTGACGATCCATACAAAAAATTTTGAAGGTCAATACAAAAAACGTGACAAGGGGGGTTTTAAAAAGTCATTTTTGCGTGACGTAATTAATGGACGTTCCCTAACCAGATTCAACAGCATCAAATTTTAGCTTTTGGCAACGAATATGTTGCGATATTTATTACCACCTTTTCCGCTTTTTCGATCAGCTCGGATTTGGCCTCAAAACCTGCGTTTCAGGTTAGTCAAAAAAATTCAGATTCAAGATCCGAAGCAGTGCGCAGTGGGAAAAAAAAGTACACGAATTCAATATTTCAGCTCCAAGAAATACGAACCTAGTGAAACATAGCATTTTTCATGCAAAAACTTCTGGGAAATCGAATGGGAGTGCTGAGTAGGCTTTGCTTGAAAGTAGTTGATGTTTGGTTTTGCTGTCACGTTTTTTTTCGTGCAGAAATTTTTGTTCATAATTTTCGCTCAAGACCGTTGAAAACTAGAACTTTTCTCAAACTAGGTGTGATGAGTGTCGTTTTGTTCGTGGACAAATTTTCCCAACACGCCACCAAAACCGATCATGGAACGAGGCTGCTTACTTAACTTGCGTGTGATCCTAATGTGTTCAGAACTGGAAGGTTACTGAAGCGCTGATATAACCGTGCAACAGTGGGTTGTGAATTCAGCCCGATGGCTCTACTTGGAATAGTTTGGTTGAGCGAATACCTCAATTGATCTGAGAAGCAATCTGACGAACGAACTTTGGATGCCCATCGCTGTGACGTCTAAGCTCTTTCGATGGACGGTGAGCTCTTTCCTTTTTATTCGCTTGTATTTCAATTCCCTTTTTTAGAAGAGAGTATGCGGGTGCAGGGATTGGTTTTCCATTACTTTCATGGAGCAGAGAACGCCCTGTACAGTGGCACAGTGCAAACAATGTCGAGTTGATGTGATGTGATGTTTATGCCTAAAAGAATCTTCAGCTGCCGTCATCAAGATACCTATTTGTTCTTTTTTTTTTTTTTTTGAGTTTTTACAATTTAATTTTTTAGATGAATGATTTCAGGACTTCAGAGGATTAATTTAGCTTGGAGTTTTAGAGTTTGAAGTTTGTATCTTTATTCTTTCAATGTTGTATATGGAATCAATTTTTCACTTGTTTGTTTCGCAACGTTCATTCCGTTGCTAGTGGTAACATTCTCTGGGGAAGGAACAGAATTGGCCTTGAGTAGAACAATCTTATTGATCGGTCTGGTAAAACTTGATATCGATGTTGGCACTGCGTTGGTACGGATTTTTCCATGTAGTCCACAAACCGTCTTGTCGACTAATCCCTTTGGCCAGCATCCACTTTCGAGACAACAGAAGGAGTATCGGCTGGTTTTGTCGGTGTTTGGAATAGAAGCATAATGATCCGACTTGACAGGTGTTCGAAAACTGAATCCTCCAGTCATCTTAGGCGGCTAACTTGATTTACCAGTTTCCACCAGCTGCGGAAGCTCAATTTTTCCCAATACGGAATCTTCGATTAATTCATTGATCAAGTCAGCAATTCCACTTGGTTTAGAAGTTATCACTTTCACTTTCTTCTCTTCCATCTTCGGCGGTGCCGCATCAACCATATCTTTAACCATAATCGAAGTCTTCTTTGGCGATTCTTCCTCATCTTCATCGTCGAAGCCTTCACTCAAACAACTCAAGATCATCGATAACTTCGACTTCTCAACCTGCTCAAAGTAACCTAACTGCTGTTCAAAATCGGCGATTTATCTTTCGGCTTGATGAAGCTAATTCGTCCTCCCACTTCCTCCTCGTCTTCCTGTTCTTCACTATCACTGACCACCGGCCAGACAACCGTTTCATCGTATTTCGTATTGAACAACGTTAGTTTCGGTGGCGTTGGTTTAGGCCTTATCGACGTCATAATTTCCGGAACATTCCTTACAATCTACGGCAACGACTTGCTCGGTTTCGTTCAACCTGCTGGAACCTCTTCGGAGTACTCAGCACCAGACTGGAGGCTAACGAACTCAAAATGTCATTGTTTTTGGAGCACAGACGCTTCTTCAGCAGCTGCTGTTCGCCGAAACCCTTCAGCGGTGGCGAGGTGGACGATGTTAGCTCGCTTGCTCGTTTCGTTTCGCCACCACCACCGGAATAAACTTCCGACAGTTCCTTACACGGTTTCTTGATCCTGTCTGCATTCAACTCTTCATTGTTTATTCGCTTCCGGGAAATCTCCTTCAGTGCATCCAGGACTCTTCTGGTTGGTGCAGCTTCAAATCCGTCGTCGGTGCTATAACTATATTCTCGGCAGGTTCATACCGTTGATCAATTTCACCGTGAATTGTCCATTCAAGATGACAACGGGTGAGCTGCAAACCACGAACCGAGTACTGCACCGTCTTCAACGGAACTATCAGGGCAGCATTGTTTGACCCAATCAGCAGAACCGGTGCGACATCCTTGATGATATTCAGCTTGTCTTCATCCGGTAACGGCTAAAGGCTTCTTATTCGGTCCACGTCCAATTTGACAGTCGGCAGATTAATGTAATCAATGTCCCTATGAGTAATTTCATTCGTCCAACGGTAAGTGACTGGTTGGATTGGTCCAAACAATCCCATTTTCCTAGGAAAGGAAACCTGCATCATCGAGATAGAGGAACCTGCATTGAACAGAGAGAAGACTTGGTGAACTTTCCTCTCACTACAGACCTGAACTTTGTAGTCACGAAGCAGAGTGTTTGAGCTTCTCGAGTTGACGTTGCACAAATCTTCGGAAAAAGCAGGTTCCGGTTTGGACTCGCGGAAAGATCTTCTTCGAACTTCATCAGCATGAACAAGCTCATGGTGGTTCTTCTTACAAATGGTACAGGATCTATTCGAATTGCGTCTTCCACGGTTGTGGTCTCCTTCCAAACAATTATAGCAGACCTTGCAATTCCTTACGATCGAACGGCGTTGCTCTACAGATGACTTGACAAATTTTCCACATTTTGCGAGGCTCTTGTGCTCACACACAGTTCCTACACACAGGACATTTCCTACTATGTTGGTCTTCTTCTCGGGAGTTGATGTTGAGAACCGGTGGCCTTGGTTTACCGCCCATCACTTGCCTCTTGCTGAACGACACAGTACTGATGCTGGCAAGCTGATTCTCCATCTCATCCTCCAGCCACCGAGTAAATACGTCTAAATCAACAAGTTTATTTTCTTTCATCCACATCGCTATGTGGCGGATCCACGTTTGCTTACTAATGCCAGGGAGTTTTTCAGCAAGATGCGAGATCAATTCAGAATTCATTAGGTAAATTTCGGCTTTCACGTTCTTCAGTGCTGTACCGACAACAGTGTTGAAGAAAGACCGCTACGATTCAAAATAGTTTTCTTTTACCTGATCCAGATTCCGCAGAATTTCGAGTCGGTTGCTCACAATCCTTTTCCCTGAAGGGCTTTGTTGAGTCTTTTCAAGTTGTCAGCATTACTCAATTTCAGGTCTTTTGTCGAAGTTTCGTACTCGTTCAGGAAAATCGATCAATCCATAACGTTGCCGGAAAATGATGGCAATTCTTTCACATTTCGACCTTGCAACGCTTTGAAAGCTTGGGACAGGACCTCAGCCATTCCATTAGGAGCAGCAAAGGATTCAGGAACAGGTTGATGCCGAGGATGACGCTCTGGCCCATTCTGATTTACCCAGGCTTGCAACCGACCCATTGAATTGCAGCTAGGGGCCCCAGAACGCGATCGCATCTCGCCTATTTGTATTTCACGTTCTATGCGCTTCTTCATATATTCGACTTTTTTCTTCTCCCTTTTCAGTTCAAGCTCCTTTTGATTTCTGAGCTCTTCCAAACGTTGCTCGGTTAAAATCCGGTCTTACTCCAAAGAGGCTTCCAGTTCTTCTTCCTCGATGAGATTGGCTAACTCCAACGCTCTGAACTGGTTCTGCGTCTTACTTACCCAAGATGCTCTTGATAATCTTTAACGGTATGGACGGACTCTACGCTTCTAGCCTCCGTTTGCCGGTTGTTGGCACCCGCAACCGACGTCGGAGCATGTTGACCAGATTCGTTGGACTCAGGTATTCTGGACTTTTTCCCATATTAACTGTTTTCGAAGGTCCAAAATGTCAGCAACGGGAGTCATCCAGGGATGTTTCTCGGGACTTGACGGTTCGTACGGTTGGTTCTTTGCTTCTTCTTGCCAATAAGGAAAGGGCTACGAAAACTGCAACAGAGTTTTTCCGTCGGGGAGAAGGGGATTTCAGGACTTCAGAGGATTAGTTTAGCTTGGGGTTTTAGAGTTTGAAGTTTGTATCTTTATTCTTTCAATGTTGTACATTGAATCAAATTTTCACTTGTTTGTTTCGCAACGGCCACCTACGCTCGCTCGTTCTTGCCGTTGCTAACGGTAACAATTATTATTTTCACTACGATATACGATATACGAATAATCATAAAGCAATTTAATCTGCTTCAACTTTATGGGTAGTGTATATGTGCTTCTCCTGTGTTGCATAAGGTATTTTTCTGCTAAAATAAACCACTCACACTTGTGAGTGATCTCAACAGCACCCTTACTGTTGGTTTAAATCGGGCCAAAATTTGAATAACTTTAATGTGCATCTCTGTACAGAGAATAAATCGGGAACATAGTTAAATATCTTATTCGCTGCTGACGTTACGTTTTATGTTACCAGTTACGTTATGTTATATTATATTATGTTGATCAGACATTATTTCAACAACCTGCAGCATATCAATGATCTTGAAATCTCTCTTAAGTTCCGAGGAGTGAATGAAGCTCAGTGAATCTATCGAAAGATTTGGGGACTTCACTGAAGTTCCGAGAAATCCTTTGAAGTTTTGTGAATTTTTTTTAAGTTTTGTAAACATTTCTGGAGTTCCGTGAACTTATCTAAAGTTCCAAGGACTTTATTGAAAATCCGTAAACCTCTCTGAAGTTCCACTAACTTTTGTGAAGTTTTGAGGATTTACCTGCAGTTTCTTAAACTTCTCTGAATTTCGTGGATCTCTCCAAATTTCTCGGAACTTCTCTGAAATTAGAGAGGGTTATCTGATGGTTTATGGGACGTCCTTGTTGCTTTCAAACTTTACTCAAGTTTTCGAGACTTCACTGAAGTTCACTGGAATTCGCTTTTCTCAGTTCTCAGGATTTCATAGACGTTCTTTTAACTGCACTGTAATTCAACGGAAGTCCCTGATGTCCTTGAAATTTTACTGAAGATATTGGTGCTATCATGTAATTCTCGGCACTTTCCTGATATTCTATGGGTTCTTTAAAAGTTTTCTTGGTTGCATTTAAATGCTCGGGACTCGGGAGTTGAAATTTTAGTTTTTTAAGTTTCACAAAAACTTACCAACTTCATCACAATCACTGTCAGACAAAAACATTGAGACAAACAAACAACCAAATATATATAAGCAATCATTTGGAACAGTATAATACGTCAATATATTCGATGAACGTTGATCAAATAATCGATTTCCGTATTTGGTCAGACCATTTTGAGTCAAATATTGGTCAAAGTGTGGAGAAACAACTTTGCAAACCAGACAAATATTTGGCGTATTGTCAAACAGTGTGGTATTAGCTTAAGAGATAATGTACTTCCTGTAATATGTATATCCTGTGTCTCAATGTAATCTTTTTTAGTTTTAGATCCATACTTACGGTTAGGATACGACGTGCTTCTACCTAGCATCAGAATTACACTCGTTTAACGCGAATTTGGGTCTTCCATCTAGTTCCAAGTTCAGTTCAAAAGAAATTCAGTACATTGGTTTTAATTCAATTCAAGACTAATTATCTATAATGTATAACAACTACCTTTACCTAAAGGTATTCAATGAGTGGAAGCCTTAATAGAATTTTCACTGCACTTTTCTCCAAAATTATTTTTTTTCCGTTTGTATTGTTTCCGGCTCTTGACAGTACTGTATTGAGAAGCCAAAGACCGACTGAGAGCGGGTTTGTAAAAGTGACAGCTTGCTGATCATGCGTGAACGCGCTCTTCGTTCTCACCTAGACCGAGGGGTCGTCACAGTACTTCAAAAATAAAAATAATTTTAATTAGAACAGTTTAACCAGATTTTCATCGCAGCAATCTTCTACATTTGTATGCTGTCATGCACCGAGCATCCTTTTAAAGTTGGGCAAGTAAAGCGACCTTCACTTTAAACATGCTTTAGAAGCAAATGTTCCCTCCCAATTCCCATTCTGAACGAAGCACTGTGCACTGGTCAGCAGCAAGTAATTATGGTATGACCCAGGCAAGTGCTTTGTTGTTATTTATACTTCCCTCACATATCGCCAAACCGGTCATTCCTGCTCTCCATCCAACGAAACCTTGCCCATGAAAGTTATGTTATCTCGTTCACCGAGTTCCTGTCCTGCATAAACAGTGGAAGCAGAAAACTCTCAAGCACTGGGCAAGCAGTTCTTGAGACAAGCAAAAAAACCGTACTTCTCCCTCCCTACAGCAAACCTAGGGGCCATAAACCTAACGGACCGATGACGCAATGATTAACGAGTTATTGTCATTCAGCTTATCTTACTCGTCTCCAGTTTCTTTTGAGATTCATTCTTCTTTTCCATGTTTCAGGTTGAGAAAAAAAAGAGCTAGCTGCTTGAATATCGTCGCCGTTGTCATCGTCACCATAGAGGCAAGTGTCTTCCTGCAAAAACGGTGACCGGACGGGAGAATGGGAACGGGAACGGGACCGGGAAGGGGACAAACACTGAATAATTAATTTCCACTCGACTTTTATCTTCCACCTATCCCACCACCTTTTTGGCTGACTAACTGACCGGCTCGTGAATGACCGCACATGATGAGGCTGGCCTGGGAACGCGAGGCTCATCTTCCGGTTCAATCTTCAATGGCGGACGGTTTGCTTTTATGAAAAAGTGATTGTGAAAATGATGACCAGATCAGGGGGAGCCCATTCTCGGGTCATTTAATTTTAATGAAAGTTCGCACCGGGTCGGTTTTTTTTCATCGCATCTTATGACGGGTTGATCCCGTTGTTGATTTTCAGCTTAAGCTGGTGATCTCGGATGAAGGTGATAACAGGCCGACACGATTGGTTGGATTGATTTTTTGTTTGGGGTTGGGGGAATTGTCATTTGAATGATCGTCGGAGACTTATTTTTAAAGATGTGACCAGTGTCTGTTTTTAATTTCATAAGCAATGAAAAGCGTTTCGAGTCAGTGTAGATGAATTGTATTTGTGTTGAAAATCTCAGATGTCAAAATCAAGGGCGATGTACAAATCAACGCTATGACTACTCGATTTTTAGAGTAGTCATGGCCAGGTTCCGCTTGACGATGGCCCGATATTGTTCGATTGGGTGAAGTTCTGGCATGTTGGGAGGGTTCTTGTCCTTGGGCACCACTTCAACGTTGTTGGCAGCATTTCCGTAATGGCAAATACGGCCAAAATAGAACGGAACACTTGTGTCGCTTCAGGATAGACAGTAGACGGTTTTGTAGGCACTCGCTCAGATAAATTTACTGGTAGACGGTTCCTGTCGTAATGTAAACGTTGCTCTTCAATTGTATGTTCTAAATGATATCATGTGATAACAAAACTAGCCAATGGGGATAACTAAATTGGTTATGTGATAACAGCGGAAATCAAAACGATATCTGGGACAACAAAACTTATTACTTATATGCTACCAGCTTGTTTTTTTCCGTTGCTAGGGTATACCTTCTAGTCAAATCTCCCGAAACTACTTTTCATGCCAAATCTTGGGAATTATCCAGTGCAGCGCCCTAACCAATGCCCCATCACCGTATTTAATAGCTCGCTTGAGAGTTGGTCAACTTTGTTATTAATTTTGTGCAGACCTGTCCAATTTCCTAACATTATAGACTGTTCCGATAATTATAAATACACTAATGATTAACGGTCAATTCAAAATGCATGCAGTATTCAACCAACCTTTTACTGCTTCCTGTTGTTTACATCCAAATTAAACGGTTGTTGTCATTTTTTTTTCAATTTTTCGCACGGAAGTTTGAAAACGGATTGTGCACAAACGGTGCTCCGTCAGTGGTCTTTCGATCAGAAGACTGAGTTAGGAAGAAGGTGTGAGTGTCGGGGAAGTTTAAACCGTTTTACGTAAGTATCAACAATAGTGCTTTCTCGTAGATTCCCATCCGAGACGGGGTAGAACATGCGTCATCCTTTAGCATCAGTCCTAGATGTGGCGAAAAAGCTAAGTACTTCGGCGACTAATGTTATACGTGCCAAGGACAGAATGGGCCTGCAGACTCGTCTGAAGCAGAAACAGCCAAAACGAAGCACCAAACAGGCTGTATTTGTGAAACCGAGGGCTCGAAAGCTGTATTACAAACTGCTGACCAAAAACTTGGGATGTGTTATCGTAGACGATGAAACCTACATAAAACTCGATTATAAAACTCTGCCGGGACCACAGTTTTATACCTCGCCGCTGGGAAAGGACGTTTCTGGATCAGTGAAAGCCATGTATCCCGAAAAAATCGACAAAAAGGTAATAGTGTGGCAGGCCATATGTGGAAGTGGGAAAATGTCTCGTCCATGCATTACGACAAACCATTCATGGTCAAATCTACTCGAAGGAGTGCCTGCAAAAATGGTTGCTACAGCCCGATTCAAAGTAAATTTGGACACGTCCAAGTGATCATTACTCAAGATTTAAACACATACACGGTTGATAAACGTCAAACAGAAGGGTATTTATACAGCTTTCAAACGATTCTCGAGTAATTCATGATAAGGGCCGGAAAGCCAATGATGTCAAACCGAGAAAATTGAGAATGAAGTTTGCCGGACATATTTCAAATCACTATTTAAATTACACTGTTTTTTACAGTATAAAAAGATCCCTATTTGCAAGATAGAGCATCGTAATGAAATCTCAAGTAATAATATTTTAGTAAACATAGCTAGTTTTAAAGATTTTACAAAAAAAAAAAATGTAAGCCCCTTTTCTGCACTACTGGCATTCCTGCTGGCTCATCGGCCGTTCGCTTTGCGCCGTTAACGTCAACGTATTTGTTTCAGTTTGGCGTTTGAGTCCTTTGCTTCGCGCCGTTAACGTCAACACATTTGTTTTGTTGTGGTTTTCAAGTTCTCTTTTTTGCGGTGTTAGCATCAATCTTTAAGTTTTGTTTTGACTCTGGAGCCCTTTACTCCGTCCTACGCAAATTTAAGTAAACAATTTTTAATATGAATGCATATAATAAAATATATAAATATATATTGGAAACATTTTCATTTTGTAGGACAATCATCTGAATCTACAGCAGGACTAAACAACATGAAAAAAACGACCTGGAAATGATCTGAGCAAACTACAAAAACGGATCCGAATATAATGACCACCATGGCGAGATTTTCCAGTCCACCATATTGATATTCAGGAGCCCGTTTATGTTGTTAGGAATTGAGAGGCCAGCAGGAACTTAAATCTCTTATGGACTGGTATTATTCCGAGTCACACGCCATTTTATGTAGTGAATTAGAAGTGAGTTCAATTGTGTTAGGATGCATGAATCGAAGGATGATTGCAAAGGAGTATCTGTCCTGTTTTTCGCTATCGGTATCAACTCTGACAAGGGAAGGTGTCGCCGAAGGATTCAAATGATTAGGGTGTTTTCGTGATTGTTTGAGCACCCCGGATTTGAACTGGTAGGTTCTGGTGAAACAGACCAAGAAGATGAAATTTTTTCCTTCTGTTCGATAGACTCGGAAAGCGGTTTTCGAATAGTGTGCTAAACAGTTGAAGTGGTTGAATATCTTCGAAATTTCTTCACTTGTGAGAGGTCGAATAAGGTAGCAATGCCCTTTTTGATTCTTTCGTGAGATATATGTTCCTTGGTCGGTTTGTGATCCAAAAGGTGTGTCTGCTTGATACACGAAACAGAGTGGGGAGATGAAGTTTCTTCAGAATGCTCAACAGATATGGGCAGCTTCCTATGCTGATCATATGAAATTTGCTTCGGTTTTACTGATTTACATAAATTTACAGCCAAAATGGAAGCATATTATATTACGCTGGCGAAAATTTTCGCTAAGTTGAAAAGTTTTGCTCCTATCCTATTGATGTATAAATTTATATTAATCACACTTTGTTTCGCAGTTTTCACAATTATTCCAAAAAAGTAAACCAAACATAATACATAAAAAAGCAAAGGTCTGGCATGCCAATAGCAGTGCATATACTTTTAAACCGCATGCTAAAGTAAAGGGCCGGAAAGCCAACCGACCTAAACAGCTTTTACGCCGTTTATTCAAAAACACTATACCTAGTAATGTTTTTTTTCAAACTGAGGCCAACATTAGCATAAAACTTGAGTAATAAGCATACAGTTAATGCAAAAAAAAACTAAAATCGAAATTTTGGCTTTCCGGCCCTTATCATGAATTACTCGAGATATGTAACGAGTTATTACATTTCTAGGGGTTTTTTTTTCATTAGGGCGTATCTACAATTGAGAGATTCTCTCCGGGCTCGCTCTCTTTCATTCATTACAGCGCCATTATAAAACTTACGAGGCATTCTTTAGTACAGATCGAAACACAACAGTGCTGGCTAGCATACTCTACAAATAGAAGAGTGAAAAAGGTAAAGGTGATTGGTTTATGAATGAAAGAGAGCGAGCCCGGAGAGAATCTCTCAATTGTAGATTCGCCCTAATGAAAAAAAACCCTAGATTTCACTGTTTCGAACGAATTGTCGAACTGTACTTGCGATCGATGCCATCATGATCTGCACAGTCGCTGGTGACACTGTACAGGCGAACTTATTCCACTTTAAATGCATTTGTTGTGCATTTGTCACTTCTTAACCGCATCCTCAAAGTTTTCGCTTGACAATTGCCCAATACTTTTCGATCGCTATGTACTCAGGGCAATTCGGAAGCTTAATCTCTTTAGTGACGTAATTAGCATTGTTTGCAGCATACCTTTCTAGTACCTCCTTAGAGTAGGGGCAGTTGGCTAGATCCGGGCAAAACATAACGTTGTTTTTGTGTTGCCGAATGAAGAGTAAAATCTGCTTTTTTAGACACTCTTTAATGTAAATCTTCGACGTCATTGTGTGAGATGTGTCGGAAACGTTGGCTTTAAGGCCATAACTGCAGATTCCTTGCCAAATCATTAGTTTCCGAGCAAATTTATACCTGGAAAGTACGTCCCTACGATCATTTGACAGGTTAAGTTTTCGTCCGGGGATTTGTTTAGAATTCATTTTGACATATGCTTCGTCATCCATTAAAATACAACCATCAAATTACGTCAAAACTCGTTCGTATAGTAATCATGCTCGCTTTTTGGCCACTAAGTTTTGTTTAAGGTAGAGATTCGGATGTTCCTGGCACAAAAAGGCTTATATCCCTCTCTTGAAAGGATGTTACGCACGGGGGAAAAGTTGTAATCTAGACGTTTGAGCACAATTAATTTTCTTTTCTCAAGTTCCATGATCCGTAATTTCGAGATACGTCGATCAATGGAGAAAAACTTTTCACAGTCAACAGTCAAACGTTTGTTGTTCCAACCACCAGGGACGCGGTGGTGTATTAAACTGTGCGTCCAGATTTACTTCGATTCTAGCTTTACCCTTGATTAAACAGCATAACAAGCCTACAATCTTGTGGCCTGATCTTGCTTCCTGCAATTACTCTAAATATGCACTAGAGTGGTACAAAAGGAACAATTCGTAATTGTACCAAAGAAGGTGAAAAATTTAAGAAAGATTGGCCAAAAGTGGTGAAAATTGTAGGAGAACGCACGGTGCAGAAGCTTATGAGTAGTGTTGAGGGAAAAGTTAGAGAATTCGCCTACCCTTCGAAGAATCAAGCTAAGTGTAATTGAAATGGAAAGCAAACATTGTTATATACTATGTTTGAGAAAAACAAAATCAAAAACCAAAGTGTGGTCTTTTTATTTGAGAAAGAAAGCATTTTTATATTTTCTGGAACAGTCTATATATACTACGTCAATTAAATGTTCCCCCAGACTTCTTGGATGATCCTTTAAAATATTTGAGATATTCTTCAGCAGGATCTCCGAGTTATAAGATTATATAAGAAGTTATAAGATCAAAATGTCAATGATTGTTTTGCCACCCTTCAACAGTGAAAGAAACATTTGAATTTGGTTTAGGTCTGCAATGGCCATCCGTTGAGTAGAACAATCTCATCGCAGGATTTTTTTTGAGAATTTTAATCAGGCCATTACTAGACAAAAAGGGCACCGGCGATTCTTGAAATACCAAAAATACAGGTACTCTAATTTTTTGTGCTGATGGAGATTACTTACTGATTGAAAAAATCTCTCATTTTTGTTTTCCAGCTACAAGACATACTTTGTTGCTGAATTCAAAAGAGTTTATTATTAGGTACTTTAAATTCCGAGGAAGCAGTCGGTGATTCAACTCAATTGAATATCTATGTTCTCGATGCCTGTCCCTCTGAATGATTTTATCTTGAAACTCATGATCTCCGCACGATAATCTAGGATTCCAATTAGTGATATAAGTACATCCGTTCGGATTAATTTGAATTGGGCGTCAACTTCATCCGCACGACGGATAGTCTGTATTCGTTACCAAATCGTTTAATCGAACTTAATTGCAAATTTCCAACTTCCAAACCGTTCCCATTCGGCATTGCCATAAATAAGCGTCGATGCAAATGATGCAATCGGCCAAAAATATGATCGACTCCCCAACAAAGAAGCGTGTACGTTCCAAGTAATCCTTTTTCGCTCCACGTCCTACCCGCCTTGGTGTCGATTTACGTATGCGCTTGCATATTTCCCTCGCAGCAGCAGCAGCAGCAGCAAGTCTCAAGACACAATCGCAGCTCAGTGTGTTCCGAAAAAGGCGTGCAAATGAGATAAATCTTTGTTTTTCTCGCGATTTCTTCATCGCAACCAAAGTATTTCTTTCGCCCAACCGTGAAACGATCAAATGCGCGTTCACACATGGCGTTGCTGCTGTCTTTCGACCATGAAAGTTAAACACAAAGGTTGTGCAACACAGAAGGTAACAAATTAAGTATTATTTCAACAATGAAGCGTGCTGTGTGTTTGAGGGTTCCAGGAATGGACTCGCAGATGCTGTCGTCATCCTAATTTGCCGGTACAATACCATTCAACCGGCGGGGTTAGACATGATTAGGATAATTATCGTTTGCTAAGAGTGAAAATGACGCACATACGTTTTCGAGGGGCTCAGTGTACATTGTACTCAGTGCTGGGAAGCACTAGGATCAATCTTGGGTCTGGGCTGGAAATTTTTCGCGATTAGGAAATAATTCGACTTCCCAGCGCTATCTGGTTGACACATTATTAATAATAATGTGACAACCAGAGAGCGCTTTTTGTCCATTCGACGTTTTGCCTTTTGACCTCTCGTTCTACAACCGGGAACGAATGTTGTCCATTTCCAACCCATTACTATTGTTCCATTAGTATAATGATTTATATTATTCTAAAGAAACAATAGTTATGAGTTGGAATTGAACAATATTCGTTCCCGGTCTGTAGAACGAAAGGTTGAAATATAAAACGTCGAATGGACAAAAAGAGGTACAACGGTCGAAAGGACAAAACGTAAAAAATAAGAACGAATAAATCTGAAACAACTCGATTAAAAGTTTGAATATTTCGAAAGATTTTAAATCAACACGATAGTTTTCATGTTTGATTTAGTAATTTTGCAGTAACAAAAACATATTTTCCTACTGCAGAGTTTATTTCACGTATAACAAGAAATTATATATCATTGATGTTACTCAAATAGCACGCTACAACTTTAAAAAATTGGACAAGAATGGCCGATTTTCAGCGCAATATGAAACGAACCCATACTGACGAAACTAATTAGTGAAACATCAATCATAGTAGCCCAATGAGACAGCAGACAAAATTTGACAGCTTTATCAGTCGAGTCGAACCGTGGAGGCAAAAACAGCATAACCCATTCGTAGTGTGCGCTTCAAAGAACGGCTCTTTCCGAATGAAAGCCCGGTTTCGGGTGGCCGACGATCCTGAGCGACAAGAAGCTCCAGCGATGCTGAAGAGGGAAAGATCTGAGGGAAAAAGTGGCTATATCGCTACATCGCCACGAAGGAAGGAGCCTCCACGGTGGAAGTCTATTTCACACACCGAGTTTCAAGAAGGTGCCGCTGTGGCTGACCATCAGCGACAATGAATGTCAAACGCGCCGGAAAGTTGCGTCGTTCTCATCACAAATACCATAAGGGTGAACACGCGGGTGTTTCGGTCGAACTGGCGTCGGCCCACTACTCGCCGATCGTTAGAGCAGTATGCTGGCTGAATACGGATGTGGCACCCGTCATTGAACCAACCTGTCGTCCTGGCTGCGTCCCATCGAGGCCTCTTGGGCCAACCTGAAGCGTAAGATCTACCTTAAATAGCTCGTCGTAAAAATCGAGAGGAATTTGATCAATAAATAAAAACGAAGAAAGAACTCAAAACATGTCTACAAGCATTGATTTCATCTACCGCTATATGAATGTCTCCGGGTAACTGCCAGAAGGTTGCTCAGTAATGCGTAGAACTTTTTTGCATGTAAGTTTCAATAATTACCTTCATATTGGAAATTGGATCAAAGCAACTATCTGTCTTAGCTCTTTTTTATCACCATCCGAAAAAAATCCATTGTTTTAAATGCAAACGTTAAAGAGTGAAATTCATGAATCCAGAGAGTTTGAGCGTTTAGTGGAATACCCAAAATCAGTCCAGAATCTAAATGGAAAATGATTAATTTTTCTCTATTTCAAAGAAACTCATATCGAAGATAAAAAGCGCATGTTTCTTTTCCTGAGGCAACATTCTCAATCAATCGTATTTTGACCAGATTTGGCATCTTGCCACTTCTCAGCAGCAACTAAGAAATCGTACGAAGATAATACAATCAGCCATGGACGCTGTGTGGTTTCAATCCGTTATCCAGAAATTCAGATGATCGACCGAGGCAATTGTGGGCAATTGTGAACGCTCATTGTCGAAAAATGGGAGTGAAATAAAAATCAGCTAAAAGTTCAAAAAAAAAAGTAGACAAAGGCTTACAAGGCCAAGGAGAAAAGATTGTTCATGCATTTTAATGTCAGGAAATCCGTAAGTTTTGAGAGTGAAATTTAAATGTTTGAAGACAGAGAGGTCAAGGAATGTATTTAAGTATTTAAGGAGTCATCCTTCAAGGTGTTCTTTGCATCTTACAAGTTTCGAAGCTAAAGCTTCTAGATATTGTGCACTGCAATATCACGAACCGACTATGCTTTCGTTGATTTCAAAGGATGCGCCTCTGCCATGTCTGACTTTTGGAACACCATTTTTGCAGAATTAATCTACGTACTGACAAGTCGATCTGATTAATGATTCAAAATTCTCATCTGTTTTGACAACTATCAGCAGTCAGATCGAATAGAGCATTTACATTCTTATTTTTTAAATTTTTAAATCAACCTAATAACAAACAAGTTTTCACTTTATGAAAAAAAAAAAAACAGCCCTTAGTTGAACTTCCACCGTTATTAATTGGATTGTTTATAGCTAGTGTGGTTTGCATGTTCGTTACTCGAATTGTAAAAGTAATATAAATCCAACTTTTACCAGACATAACGCATTGGAACTAGTCAAAAAAATGCGATAACATTTCCAAAAATGCATTCGGTGGGAAATTATTAGATTCAACCATTAGTAAAAAGTCCAGTAAGTCGCAGACGAAATAGGCCTATCTGTCAAAAGATGAGTTTTCTATAGTGAGATTTATCGGAATTTTTTGGCGTTTACTAGTGATAGTTTGAAATAGTGTTTCTGTTTTAAATTTTTAGTTTTATTATGTGATCAAGCGAAATGTTAATTAAAATTTTCCCAGTTTTTCAATTACAATTGCTTTACTAATGAGCTCGTAAAAGTGTTTTGTAGATGTGTTTTTGAAAAGTGAAGTGAACAGAGAATAATCAAATTTGGGAAGGTCCATTAATTATATCACGTATTAGGGGGAGGGGGGGTTTGGGAAAACGTGACGATCCATACAAAAAAATGCGAAGGTCCATACAAAAAACGTGACAAGGTGGGGGGTATAAAAAGTCACTTTTTGCGTGACGTAATTAATGGACGTTCCCTTTCTGATGATGTATAAAAACAATAATATATTTTTCAACTAAGCCCAATTGATTTTCAACAAAACTCAAGTTCCAAATGTTACAACAAAATTTTCTTCCAAAAAGTTGTTTCTTTTAGTAAGGCTCGTCTTCTGTGTAGATTTTGGCACTTATTTTGATGCATCTTATTACTAAGCAAATTTGTTTTGCATCAATAAAACAGCTTTTGATTAACTAAACGCGACGTTTTCATTGTTTTTCTTTTATTTTATTTTATTGATATATAAATAGGCATGGCGCCAAGTCATCAATCTGAGTTCAAGAACTCATACCTTACATAATACACCAGGGTATAGTTGAATAGGCTTCGCAACATTTCAACCCTTAGGGTGGGAGAATTGTTGGGGCGTAAGGCTGTAGGAAGAAAAAGGTTAGTAAATGACGGTGCTAGAGCTTCTTCTCTCGTTCCGCATGTTGAATTAATCTTCCGGTCCGTGAACCGTTTCACTAGTTCGTGACAGGGTTATTTTTTCAGTTTTGCGGATTTTGTTTTTTTTTATGTCTTGATTATCGAGATTTTCAGCCTCGGGCTGGTTCATCTCCCGTCGTAGTCACTCAAACACCACTTTTGGGCATTTCCGTAACTTCTCCGGGGGTGAAATTCGAACTCGTGATTTTGGCGTGAGAGGTATGTATGTTAACCAATACGCCAGGGGGATTTTGTTTTGAATTCTTCAGCAAAACTTCTTTTTGATACCGTAACACATCGTCCATTATCGATGCGTACATTTTTCTTCAAAACTGTGAGCTACACAGAAAATAATCTTGCAGCAAAAACTACCATTTTATCCGACTATGCCTATCTTTAAAACTAACATGATATTTTCGTCAAATTTACCACGTTTATGGTAGAACCTTCAACGTTTGTGGTATATTTAACAGACGGCTATATGATATCACCCACCTGGTTAGATCTAATCGCGGCATGGTAAAATTAAACGCATTTATAGTCAGGTGACAATTGTTGGTGATTGCGCTTAGTTTAACCCTCAAAATGGTTTCTACTGCGGCTTTTTTTTTGCGTGTAGGGTTATATACACGCTTGTTAAAATGTTAAAATTGTTAAAATACTCTAATTAGAGTAACTTTCACTCAGTTTCGTATCTCCATGCTAAATATCAAACACTGAGTAACTTGATATGAGGAAACTGAGTAAATGGAATTCTGATTGTAAAAGCGCTGTACTTATAAATATAAAATAATTATAATAAAGCTGTCAAAAGCAAAACCGTGGTTTATTCCAAGGTTCAGCCGATCAAATGTTTTCAAGGTGAGACGACTGTACACGGAAGAAACAAAGTACCTAAAATTCAGATTCAGTATTTTTATACTTAAAATTGAGTACTGTTGTTGAACTGAAGCGATGAGAAATTTGATTCTGCACATTAGGTAAAGATTACTCAATGGGTAAGTACTTCATTGACAATTCTTAGTTTTGGCAAGTTTTATTGCATTAGGTAAAATTTACCCACCATAAACTTTGGATACAGTTACTCAAATTTGAGTACTATGGCATATACTCAAATTTGGCTTCCCGCACGGAACTCCAGAGTTGGGTGAAATAAACTTAGTTTTGGGTAAAAAAAATTTAAGTCGAAGTGCCGAGTTCAATCCATGAATTACAAATTTAAATTTTTTTGACACTTCCGTTTCAATTGGATAGTTGTCGGTAACAATCACCGATCTCATTAAAATAAAACAAAAAAATTAAATTAGATACTGATTAATATTTACTCGAATGGGTATATTGATAAGTGAATTTGTTTATCAGAAATGAGTAACAATATTGCTAATCAAATTAGGGTTGTTCCAGCTTTAACAAAACTGAGTCGTTTTCTACTCAGTTTAAACAAAAATACAACAAACGTACTAGTGGTTTCGACAGATGACCAGTTATTTAACAGCAGTAACCCTTCAATTACTCTATTTAGGGTAGTTCCACCTTAACGAAATTGCGTTGTTTTCTACTCAGTTTTGAGTAATACAAACGAGCGTCGTAAGCAAAATCGCCTCAACAAAGAAGAATCTCTGATACAACTATATATCACCTTTCAGCTCGTGCTGTTTAAACAACAAGAGATTGACGAACGATTTCCATCTGATTTCTAACTTTTTATTTATTGTTAACTTGCTGGGCCCGATGCGAGTGCTTCTACGCTTGCAACTAAGAGAATAAAAATTTAATGGAATGAAGCTGGGTAAAGTGTTTTCTTGACTAAGCAGGAGTTCAAACTACTACCAGAACGTGCTTCTTACCCGAGATATACACGTTTTGTGTTTTAGTAACCTGGATCATTCTTACGTTTGGTAGAAATTTGTGTTTCATTTGTATGGAGCCTCTTTTTCAGAAAGAGGAGAGGTTTATAACTTACCGTCTGTAATCACGGCAATAGCAAGAGACCTCTTGAGCTGTGTCTCAAGATCGGCTTTCACTACTGGGTAATCTGGAGAGGGCTTCGCGAACAACCAAAGTGCGGATTGCGGTCACCTGATTATATTTTTCGAGAAGGAGCGTACTAAGATACTAAATGGAGGCTTTATTGAAAGAACTATTGGGTGGGTTGGTTTGGTGGAAAATGGCTACTATTGTGGGTGTGGTGTAAAGTGGGTGGTTTTATTGTTCTTCAAACGTACCGGTCACTGACTGGAGCTGATGATGCAGCATCATGATCTGGTGACTGCTTTTCTAATGCGTTGAGCGAGCGCTCGCTGCTGCGGCGGATATCCGTCGATCCACAAACTATCCGGATTCGGTCGGCGATTGGGGTCAAGTTGGCTGATATTAGGTAGGTGTGAGAAGTGACTCGCTGGCGCGCGAAGTCACCAGTTCCCTCCCAGCGTCGTCCCTCATAGGCTGAAATCGGCAGAGCCCAGGCAAGCGCCGGCGACTCTGCCGAGAGGGGAAGTCTCCCTTTGCGGTTGGGCGGACTCCCGAGACAAGTCAGCCTAACTTGAGCCAGCGTCGGCCAGAGGAAGCGAGGTATCCTTTGCTTTTAGACTGAAAGCGACCACTGGGGTCACAAGCCTGCTATGCGTCGTGCGCGTCGGTTGACCTCGTCAACGGAGTGCAGATGTGAGCTGTGTGTCTGCCAAAACGGTAACACAAAAGGTCCTGAATTGAACTTTAAACTGATCTCACTCGAAGCTGTATTAGCGACCACTCACTGCCATTTTTACACCAAGACACCTTTCACACGCGAACGCCTGGACAATTCTGAGCAATGGTTGAACATTCGTGGCTCCTTTGACCCTTCGCTTTGCTATGTCTTCGTACTATGCCTGCAGTACTCGCATAATTACCGTTTTCCGCCTGAACTCATTTCTTCCAATAGTTTACCCTCCACTGACATGGAACCTCTCCCGACCTTACTGTTATACAACCTGGATGGGCATTTCTCGAGAGCAACTAACAAGTCACTACTGAACATATTTACTTAACCCTACTAACCACACTGTTCGAAACAAATGTATAAATACGTAACAGTACATATAAAATAATAAGCACATATTAAAAATCACATAAATTCAGTAACAAACGGTTACAGGTTTCAAGTCACCTGTAGGAAACATTTATTGCCTTCAAGAACTTCCCCCTTACCAAATTTGGTTCCATTTGCTTGATTTGTTGTCGAGTTATGCAGAAACGTGTGTTTCATTTGTATGGGAGACCCATCTTTAAGATGAGAGCGGAGGGGTTCTCGAAACCACAAGGAGACATTTTTGCCTTCATGATGCATCCACATGTCAAATTTGGTTTGCATTCACTGTGATAAGTTCTCGAGTTATGCAGAAATTTGTGTTAGCATTTGTACCGAAACCCTCCTCCCTTCCAGAGAGCGGAAGGGTCTCAAACTACCAAAGAAACATTACTTGCCTCCAAAAACCTCCGCATGCCAAATTTGGTTCCAAATGCTTGAGTAGTTTACTCGAGTTAAGCAGAAACTTGTGTTTCAGTCATGTATGAGCCAATTACCTCTCCCAATGGAGAGAGGGAGGGGTCTCGAACGGATCGTGAAAACCGTCCCAGACAACCACAAGTCGTTATAAAAGTGTTCAAACAGTATCGTATATTCCTATATTTTTAAGTCAACATCGCAATTAATTGTGGCCTTTATCGCGTTATGTTTCCGATTACAATCGTAAAGAGTGAAAATTTTCGACTTATATACGATGTGCTTCAATAATTCATCGTACTGGCGTTAGAAAACTTAATCGGATAAGCATCGCTTAGCTTTTTAAATCTGAATTTTTATTACAAAGGTCTGAATCTTGGACATACGAAATCAAAATCTGACCCTCAAGCTAATGAAAATCAATCGTCATTGCGTATATGTTGCCTACCACCTTTCACAAGTATAAGCCATATTTTTGCATTCTATACGGTCGGTGCTCCTACATATATTGCTACTGTTATCCCATAAAGACAACTTTCAATATACGTGCATTTTTGTTGTCTGTGTTTATTGCTTTCCAAATCCCCCACATGCCAAATTTGGTTCCATTTTGCTTTATTATTTCTTCGAGTTGTGCAGAAATTTCAGTTTCATTTGTATGAGAGCCCCCTTCCAGAAACGAGAGGATGTCTCAAAACCACCAAAAAACATATTCTTGCCTCATGAAAAACTCCACATGTAAAATTTGGTTCTATTTGCTTGAAGTTAGTTCTTGAGTTATGCAGAATCTTTCTGTTTCATTCATGTGGAACCTCCCCTTGCAGAGATGGAGAGGGATCTCAAAACCACCATAAAAACATTTCTTCCATCTAATGCACTTTCGCATGCTATATTTGTTTTCCTTTGCTTGGTTAGTTCTCGACAGCTATGTCTGAAATATGAGTTTCTTTGTGTTTCCACTTCAGAAAAGGGAGGGGTCTATTACTATCTTAAGAACCTTTTTCCGGTCAGAAAGAACTCCTCCATACAAAAATTTCAACGAAGATCCGTTCAGTAGAGACCGAGTTTATAAGGTTCAGACAGACAGACAGTAATTGCACTATTTATATATCTAGCATATACTAGCTGACCCGGAGCAGGCGTTGCTACGCCTGCTACTAAATGAATTGAAACTATTTACATAGGAACCCAGACGTCTTTTGATGCACATTTTTTTGAATGAGTTTTTTGCCCACGAAGGAGTTCATACGGCTTTCCAGAACATTCTTCCTAATCCAGACAATACACAGTTTGTGGCTTAGTGACCCTGGATAATTCTCAGGTTTAGTCTGAAATTTGTGTGTGAAATCACCATAGAAACATTTCTTGCATTCAAAAACACACCGCATTACCAATTTTGGTTCCATTTAAGCTTGATTAGCTCTCAATTTATGCAAAATTTGTGTTTCATTTGTTTGGGAGCCCCTCCCATTCAAACAGTCATAAGAACCTCCCCTAGCCTTAAAATCCCTACATACATGTTTCACTCCGATCAGTCAGACAGACAGTCAGACAGAAAATCATTTTTAATATATATAAAAATCCTGCATCCAATAACCTCACATGCCAAATTTGGTTCCATTTGCTTGATTAGTTCTGGAGTTATACAGAATATTGTGTTTCATTTCTATGTCCCCTATTCAGAGGACAGAGTGGTCTTAAACCAATATGTCTCTCCTTCAAAAAATCCACATTCCAAATTTGATTCCATTTGCTTTATTAGTTATCGAGTTATACAGAAATTAACGTTTCATTTGTTTGAGAGCCCCCCCCTTCCAACCTTCAGAAAGCGGAAGAGTCTCCAAATCACCATAGAAACATTTCTCTCTTTCAAAAACCTCCATAAACCAAATTTGGTTCCAGTTTGCTGGATTAGTTCTTGAATAATGCAAAAATTGTGTTTCATTTCTATGGAACCCTTCCCCCTCTTCCTTTAGTAAGGGAGGGTCTCAAATCAACATTGAAACAGTATTTATCTTTAAAAATCTCCACATGTCAAATTTGGTTCTATTTGCTTGATTAGTTCTCGAGTTACACAGAATATTGTGTTTCATTTGTATGGGAGCCCCCCCTTTAAGGACGGAGAGGGATATGAAACCTTTATAGAAACCTGTCTTGCCTTTAACACATCACACATGCTAAATGAGGTTTCTTTTGCGTGATTAGTTCTCCAGTTATGTAGAATTTAGTGTTGCAATTGTATGGGGGCCACGTTTTTCAGAGAAGGGAGGTGCCTCTTACTATCTTAAGAACCTTTCGCAGTTCCAAAAACTCCTCCATACAAAATTTCATGCCGATCGGTTCAGTAGTGTCCGAGTCAATAAGGTTCTGGCAGACAGACAGACAGACAGAAAGCCAGTTTTTATGTATATAGATATATAACTAGATAGATTTAATTTATTTTTATTTGTCGTTGAAAAGTAAGCAAACTTGTTATTAACAAAAGGAACCAATTGATTGATACATCAAACCTACATTTCTGAACGAGTATGAACAATGGATCATAACATGAATAATGGAACATGTACTAATGCTTCCCAAAGTGTTCTGATTTGTGATTATGAACTATTTCAGATTTTTCAACTGAGTTTATATGATCAAATGCAACTATTTGCAAATACTGTATATGACCTTTGATCACCATCTCCGAATGATTATGTTCATCGATAAGAACTACAAAATCAGTTATCGTAAACGTAGATAAGACATAACCGTGGATGCTGGAAACAATAATTTTGTAACACTATTACGAAACTTAATTCCATTAAAATCCATTAAAATGTCAACAACCCTAATCGAATAACAATTCCATTTGAAGAGAAAACCAAGCAAACGATTGACTGGAAAGCTTTTATGGGCATTAATTTACTAGGGAGTAGTCCATGAGTTGAAGTGACGATTTGAATGGAGAGTCACGCCCCCTCGACGTGACTTTTGCCACTATTTCAACCAGTGGAACACTCTACACTGAAACCTGATATCTTCGATATCTTACCTGAGCAAACTTTGACCGGTGGCCGCACTGCTGCTTGTCGCTAGTTGTCAATCCCCAAGCTGATGACGTCAATTACGGAATGTCTACGTGGTGTATGTTACTCACGCTACTCTCTTCACCCTCTCAAACAAACAAAACTACCACGTGTTAAATAAGCCAATAAATTTCGACTCTCTTCCGCCTCTAACGTAGGTCGTTGATTTTAATTAAAAACAAAAAACTTTTCCAATTTTTTATGTTCACACTTTTTACTCCGAAAATTTAGCTCTTGTCATGGGTAACTTTCCTGACAGCTCTTCTTTTCTTCTTTTAACACCAAAATTTAAACGTTGTTTTTACTTTACTTTTGCACACACATCCACTCGCACTCGGAACTTTTTCTGCACTCTCTCGGTTAAACTTTAATTTACCTTTCACTCACTTGTGTGAGATGTGTATTTCCTTTTAGGTAACAGACACTATTTTCCGATGGAAGCTGATTGTTTTTACAATATATTCTGTAATGAGAAGAGGAAAAATGAAAAATTAGTTTCACCTAATTATGAGTAATCACTTGATACCATTAAACCACATGAGAACTATGAAAATAAATTCAACCACTTCACATATTTCAAAGTTTGTTGACATCGGACTACCAACTCCTGGTCCTAAAACTGCCCCATCGAGCTGCTTTCTACGGTCGGCCATAGAACCATGTGACTAATTGTGCCTAGGTTCGGGAGTAGCACTTAATTTTTCAACACAGGCCAAATTTATTGCATCCCCGAAGGGCTCCGGGGAACATGAGAAAGACAGCAACTATAATTTTCCGTTTACACTTTTCGACTTCGATGCCTACTAGGATTGTTACGGTCGATGCTATTCGTGAAGCCGTGGCCTGCTTTTTGCGGTAGGTTCGAATCGAAGCCATGCTCTCTCTGCTCGGTGGCAAAGAACTACGGTAAGCCTAGTTTGGCGCAGAGTTCTGCTGACGACCGACGCGGGGTTCTTCGCGTTACACTCGGATGGTGGAGGAGCAGCGCAATAATAGGCGGCAGAAAAGCGGATCTTCGCAACACGGAGCACGACGACACCGCACCGCACAGTATAAGGGAAGCAGCCGCGGTGAATGACATTTATCGGCTTATTTTAATCTCATGCGGCTTTCAGCCAAAACGCGCTCGCACACCGTCAAGCACGACGGTCACCAGGTGCGTTCTAAGAAAGTTTTTAGCAGTTGTTAGTTTTTTGGAATCAAGTTCTACGAATATTAATTTCCAGCGCCAATTTTCAAGATTACATCACGATGAAATTATGGTTCGATGACATCTTGCGTAATTGGTTCAGGTTTTGCAAACAAATTTCCATTCCCGTATAAATTTCCATTCCCAATCAGCGAAAGGTGTAGTTCTTCGGCGGATAGTTCCCGCACGGCACGGCATGGAAGGCAGAACAACAAACTCCGGAACGACCAAAGCGTAACCGGTACGGCCCCATAATACCCTAGGCGCAGTAACAAGAACATCAGAAAAGCAGCAGTAAAGTGGAGGAAAATCCAATTTGTATGGCAATGGTCGGATCCAAGTGAGCCGCGAGGGGGGGAACGCCAACCGAAACTGTAGAAATGAACTTCATTCAACCGTTGAGGAACGGAACGGAACGGAGCTCTGGCGGATAACTTCGGGGAGGATCCCGCGAGAGAGCCTTTCTCTGCCGACCGGTTTTTCTGCTGCCGCTGCAAGAATGTTTTCCATTTACCGTGAAATAAGGCCTATCAACGGAGCCGCCGGAGCCGCCAGTGCCAACGACTTGTTGGCGTGCTAAATTTATTTGCATGCACGATTTTTTTCCACCCTGGCTTCTTTGATGTTCATGTTTTTCTGACTTCGACCGACCGGTCCCGATGATGGGCGTTTAGCTTATCTTCAGCGAACCTCGCAAAAGCGAATGGCCTTGAAGTGGAGTAAGCGTAAATTGCAGGTTTGTTGCCAGTGCTGAGTTATAGATTTGTGGAAGATGGAATGATGCTGATTAATGAGGAATGTGAAAAATTCTACAGGTGAGACTCAGAGTGCTATCGATAATGGGTACCGGCAAATGTGACTTTCGGTTTCTACTCCTGAGAGTTATCATATCAACTTTGGCCAATCGATACACCTTTACAAGTGCCCGTTATCTGGCACTGGAGAGGTGGAGATTGTTGATAATCAATATGTAGCAAACAGGCATTTAGGTTTGAGTCATTTGTGCGCTTGGTTATTGATTGTAGTGCTAGTGCAATATGACTTTTGTCAACATTCTCTTCCAATCAAGTTCGGCAGTTGGTTGTATTTTGGTTCAAATTTTTGCTCTGTAATAATCAACGGGAGGATGTTATGAAAGAATGCATCGTCTTTTGAGAATTTCCAGACTGAAACGCTAAAAAAATATTGATTTTGTCTCGACCAATTCCGGTTTTAATGAAATTTTGTCCATATGTGCAACTCAAATCGAGCAATCATAAAAAGCATCAGTAAACTTCAATGTTCCGAAATCGAAATCGAGCAAGTTACTGCAGTTGACGGTTCAGGAGTCTAGATGTTTGCTACATGATTATTGCAGCAATCAGCTGTCAACTGACAGTTCACCGGCAGTGTTTTTTTTGACAAGAGCCATCTCGCTTTCTTTGACTTATTCCACTAGAAGTGTTTGAAAAAAAGGTGGAAAAGGTTTCGTTTGTTGACAAAAGTGTTCTTACTTGCGTTATTGTACCATAACAAGGTCAATGATAAACATTGAGAAAGGTCAATACTCATTTTTTCCTTTTATTTATGTTATTAGACACCAAAATGGCTCCTGACAGCCGTGGATTGGAACTACGAAAGAAAATAATCGATTATTACAAGAGGAATGTCACAAAAAGCGATTAGTGACAAATACCAGGTGAAAAAATGGACCGTTTCAAGAGTGTTCTCAAAATTTCGTTCAACCGGGAAGATTTCTGTGGACAATAAAGGTGGAAGACCACGGTCCACCAGGTTAATCTATGATTGTCAGATGCATTAAGAACGATCCTTCAAAATCTTCCTTCAAGGTGCAAACGCATTTACAGTTAACTGTATCGGACCGGACAATCCGACGACGTGCCGTTGAAGCCGGACTGTTCTCTCGACGCCCTGCGAAGAAACCTCTGATTTCACTTAGGCACCAGAAGGAAAGACTCCTGTCTCCTCATTCTCATATTGGCAGGGATGTGCAGAAAGGGCGGACTGTTCTGTTCAGTGATGAGTCGAAGTTCAACATCTTCGGAAGTGACGGGATTTGCCGTGTACGTCGACCGACTGGAAAACGCTCAGATTCACGGTACTGCCAAAAGACGGTGAGGCATATAAATAATAAACAAGTATTTTAAAGGTATTTATCGTTTCATAATTATTCAAGTTATCTTCCAACAATTATAAACTGAAGATAAAGTATAAAATATTAATGATATATGTTATGGTAAATCAAGATCTTACCTTAACACTAATAGGTTGTTAAGTATCGTTACCATACAAAAACTGACTTTTTCTCGAACCAAATTTCCGGTGTATTTTAAAGTAAATATTTTGTGAATAATATTTTCTTCTGCAGTTTTAATTTAGGTGGTGTCGTTCAATTCTGGTTATATCATAAAATATTTTTTTAAACCATTACGATATACGTTAAGATATTTTAATAATAAATACGATATAAAAAGATAATAGTTATCGTTACAATATAATAATATTATATGAGAATTTGTATCATGATGATAACTGCTACAATCATGATACAATAATGATTAATACTTTTCGCGTTGTTTTTTGTCCCAATTCAAGTAAATAAAAACAAACCTTTGATGTTGACATTTGTTTTATTAAAAGCTTTTGGTTGTGAAAAATGTATAGAAATTGCGGGAACATAATAAAAAAATACCAACCAAAGTCAACCCAAAACAAAGCAAAGGTAATCCAACAAAAAAAAAACCTTAATTTATGGAACTTTAAGTAATCTAGGATAACTAGAAATACTATAATAAGAGATCAGCGGACTCAAAAACCGTAAATATGGCACTGGCTGCATCGGAAATTTTAAGAAAAGGATATTTTAAGCATTTCAAGTTCAGTGCAGGCTTTCATACTAACTACAAAGTAAAACATAAGAAAAGAGCTCATAATGATTGTTATTTTTCTATAATCGAAATTGAGGATACAAAAGTTGGACAAATTCAAGGGAATGTGAGAGATTTTCATGGCACATATTTTTAATTCAATCCAATTCTTGCAAGAAGAACATTAAATGATGGGTTGGAGGTTTCATCAATCGACAATCAAAGGATAATATACCTAATTAATAATAATAAAGTCAACAATACTATTCACAAATGGATTAAAATTCAGTTAGAAAGTAAAATTTACTTACTTAAATTAAAACATACCCTTCACGTAGACTGATAAAACCGCTCCATTACAAATACATATTATAATTATCAGTATTATAACATGAGTCATACATTTCGAGATAATAAATGTTTTTTTGTTTATCGTGACCATAATTCATATTTTTCCTTTGTTATATCATACAACGAATGAGCAAGGGATATATTATACGACACTGTTAATTTCTTGTTTATGAAATCATTATCATATATAAAGATTGGACTCAAAAAAATGCGACACTTTGTTTTGCGTGAAACTTTTTATCGCGTGGGTAAAAATTAATAAAATTTTGGGTAATACTAGATTAGAGTGTTATGTTTATGTGTGCAAAATCGCGATCTGTCAAGTAGTTTTCAAGATGCATTCGAAAAAAGAAGAGCTACGCCAGCAAATCTTGGGCACGGTGATCGATAATCCTGGTCAGTCGCACAAAAGGCTTGTAATCAACCATTCCACCGTTTCCCGCGTTGTGAAGATGTTCCAGGAGATGAAGACCATCGAGCCGCACGCTGGAAGCGGCCGAAAACCGAAAATGGAATACCCAGAGAAGGCGCGGAAGATAAGGCAGTACTTTAAGAATAACCCGAACCTTTCCACCCGAGACGTGGTCAAAAAGGTCAATTCGTCAAAGTGGTTCGTCCAGCAGACCTTGAAGCGGGCTGGGCTACGTGTTTTTAAGGTCAGGAAGGCGCCAAACCGGACTGACAAGCAAAACACGGTGGCCAGATTGCGTGCGCGAAAGCTGTACCGTGAGTGGCTGGTCAAGCCAGGCTGTCTCGTCATGGACGACGAGACCTATATCAAGGCGGACACCAAACAAATCCCCGGCCTCGAGTTTTTTTTCGGTACGTCACGCATGGAGGTTCCGGAAAAGTTCCGGAAGAGAACGATGGACTAATTCGCGAAGAAGTACCTGTTGTGGTAGGCTATCTGCGAGTGCGGGCGGTACAACCGGCACCATAAACGGGCAGATTTATCGAGAGAAAGGCTTGCAGAACCGCTTGCTGCCCTTTCTCCGCTCTCACCGTGGTCCCACGCTGTTCTGGCCGGATCTCGCTTGGTGCCATTACGCCAAGCCTGTAATGGATTGGTACGAAGCGAAGGGCGTTAATGTAGTCCCGAAGGAGGCGAACCCGCCAAATACACCAGAACTTCGTCAGATCGAAAAGTTTTGGGCGATAATGAAGAAGAAGTTGAAGAAAAGCGGAAAAACATTCAAAATCGATAAAGCTTTGAAGAAAAACTGGGAGAAATTGTGTAAGGAAGATGGACAAAGCCTCGCCCAAGATCTCTTGAGCAGTGTTAAGAGAAATGTACTAGCATTCAGCTTGGGGGAGAAAATTCAATAAATTATGGCAAAACATAGCTAATATATAGTTATTCAATCCCCGAAAATTTGAGAAATATCCGATTTAAAATTAATTTTCGGTGATCATTTTTGTGTGTCTCATTTTTTCCGAGTCCAATCATTTTTGACCCAAGATTAACATTTACTGTCAACCTTCGACTCTTAGAGTTACAGTGCAACTTCGTTGTGTAAACTTGTTTAAAAATAATTCTTTTAACTAGGAAAAATATTGAACAGGCATGGTTACGGACAAAATGATGATCTAGATCATCCAAACTTTTCTTGAGTTCGGATATTTACGGATCGACAAGACTTAGAGTGTTCTGATCTAACTTCTTAGCTGTTAAATATACAAAGAAAATCTGAACACCATTGTAGACATATTGCAATATTCCCAGAATATCTGCGGTATTTCAAACTATTCTGGAGTTCAGTTTTTGATGTTTTGCATTATGAATTAAGGCCCATGGTGCATCATTCTACAATTACGGTCATAATACAATATTCTCAGAACCACTGCGATACTTCAAACTATTCTAGAGTTCAGGTCTTGGCGTTTTGCATAATCAATAAGGCCATTTACGAGTACCCCATCGTACTTATGAGTTGAAAAAGCTCCATGGTACTTCATTGCACAATTATAGTCGTAATACATGATTCTCAGAATATCTACGGCCCTTCAAACTGTTCTTGAGCTTAGATCTTGATGTTAGCATGATCAACAAGGTGATTTACAAGGTTTCCAAACTTATGAGTTGATAAAGCTACATGGTACATCATTTCACAATTATAGTCATAATACAATATTCTCAGAAAATCTGTGATACTTCAAACTATTCTGGAGTTCAGGTCTTGGTGTTTTGCATTATCAATAAGGCCATTTACGAATACTCCATCGTATTTATGAGTTGACATAGCTCCATGGTACATCATTTCACAATTATAGTCATATTATAGTATTTTAAGAACTTCTGCCGCACTCCAAACTATTCATGGGCCTAGATCTTAACTTAGATTGTTTTGTATGATCAGCAAGGCAATTTACGAGGACTTCATGAATTGGTAAAGCTCCATGGTACATCATTGCACCATTATGGTCATAATGCAGTATTCTCAGGATATCTACGGTACTCCAAACTGTTCTTGAGCTTAGATCTTGATGTTTTGTATGATCAGCATGGCGATTTACGAAGATTTTCTCGTTCTTATGAGTTGATAAAGCTACATGGTACATCATTCCACACTTATAGTCATAAGACAATATTCTCAGAATATCTTCGAAACTCCAAACTATTTTTGAGTTTAAATCATAATGTTTTGTATGATCAGCAAGGCGATTTACAAGGTTTCCATCGTATTTATGAGTTGACAAAGCTCCATGGTACTTCATTGCACAATTATACAGTATTCTCAGAATATCTACGATACTTTAAACTATTCTTGAGTTTATATCTCGATATTTTGCATGATCAACAAGGTGATTTACGAGGTTCCCATCGCACTTATGAGTTGGTAAAGCACCGTGGTACATCATTGCACAATTATAGAAATATTACAGTATTCTAATTATATCTACGGAACTCCGAACTATTCTTGAGTTTCGATCTTGATGTTTAGTATGATCAACAACGTAATTTACGAGGTCACCATCGCTCTTATGAGTTGGTCAAAGTCCATGGTACATCATTGCACAATTATACAGTATTCTCAGAATATATACGGTACTCCAAACCATTCTTGAGTTTATTTCTTGATAGTTTGCATGATAAACTAGGCGATTTACGAGGTTCCCATCATACTTTACATTAAGATCTGAACTCAAGGAATCTGGAAGGACTTTTATCCTTTTAATGGTTGTTATCACATACTTGCTGATTCCGGAGCGAGCGTTGCTACCAGAGCTCGAAAAAATTGATACCCGTCGTGAACGATGAGTACAAAAAATATTCAGTAGGTCACGCAATATATTCGTGTTTACTATTTTGTATGCTCAGTCATTCCGTTGTCTTCGTATTTGCACACAACTCATTTACACCACCGTGGCTTACACGGCTATTCAAGCCTCAAGAGATTTTGGTTGCTTGACTGAATGTACTTGTAACCAGTCATTCATTTCGCGTGGTGTTTTTTTGCCACGGTATTCCTGAACATGGCTGAAGGCAAAGGAAGCCAAAGGCAAATGGCCAGAAATCGCTACAAGTTTATAAGGGCATTTGTTCGAAAAGAGCATTTGCAGGATCGATTCGAGAAGTTTTGGTTTTCCACTTCATTGATTCTCCAAATGAATGACTGTTCTATCGTCTTCACGGTGAACTTATTTAATTGAATGAGTTGTTTACGCTTACGTACATTCCTGCTTTCTGGAATGAATGAATGATCAAAGTAAAGCAACACAAAACAAGTTGATTCATCTTGCACAAAAGATTCATGAAGGAAAATTTGTGTTTACTTCATGTTCGCTAGGAACAGTGCGTGATGACTAATATTTTGACTCAGTCAGTGTGCAATTTGAGAAGTGAATGTGATATTTTTAAGCTCTGGTTGCTACGCGTGCAACTAAATGAATGAACATTTAATATTACTGGCGCGTTTATGATAGTTTTTCAGAATGAGTTGAATGAGAATGAGTAAATTATTTTCGTTTGCTGATGTGTGACTTCGATTATGAAGTTTTATGTTTTTATTTTGTTTTTATTTGTGTTTTTAATTTAACCTTCCGATTGGTTTCTACCATTTTTTTCTGTATAGACATTTTTTGATTATTTTATTACAGGTATACCTCGATAGTACGTACATCAACTTATACAACTGGTTGTATCGAAAAACTAATACAACCAAAAGACAGAGCAAAGATTGCTCTTTCTTTTTGGTTATACAAGTTTTCAGGATACAAACAGTAGTTTTGCGCAATTGCGATTTGAAGTGCGATTGTTGGAAAACCTTAGATTAACTTCTAGTGCATAATGTAGCACTGACAGTAGCTCAGGCATCTCCCTTTCTTGACTAAAAAGGGGTTCAAACTTCTATCAGAACATGATTCATACCCAAGAAATACACATTTTAGGGTTTTAGTTACCTGAATAATTCACATGTTCGGTTAAAATTTGTGTTTCATTTGTATGAGAGCCCCTTTTTTCAGAGGGAGGAGAGGTCTCAAGCCACCATACAATTATTGCCTTCAAAACCCTTCACATGCCAAATTTGGATCCATTTGATTGATTAGTTCATGAGTTATGCACAAATTTGAGTTTTATTGGTATGAGAGCCTTCTTTTCCAGATGGGGGAGGGGTTTCAAACAATCATAAAACTTTCCCAAGCCCCAAAAACTCCTACTTAAACATTTCCACGCCAATCGGTTCTACAGTTTTCGAGTCTATAAGGGTCAGACAGACAGACATAAATTCATTTATATAAAAACCTTCCAAAAACCCCCACATACCAAATGTTGTTTTATTTGCTTGAACAGTTCTCGAATTACGCAGAAATTGTGTTTCATTTGTATGGGACCCCTCCTTTCCTTTCAGAGGGCCATAGAAACATTTATCTACTTCAAAAACCCCCACATGCCAAATTTGGTATTATTTGCTTGATTAATTCTTGAGTTATGCAGGAATTTGTGTTTCATTTGTATGACAGCCATTCTTTCCAGATAAGGGAGGGGCCTCAAACTACCATAGAAAATAAATTACCTTCAAATACCCCCAAATTTGGTTCCGTTTGCTTGATTAGTTATCGAATTTTGTAGCCATTTGTTTTCCATTTGTATGGGAAGGAGGCGCTTTCAGTCGGAGAAGGAGTCCGAACCATCATAAGAAACTTTTCCGGCCCCAAAAACTCCTGCTTACAAACAGTAGGGATAATTCTCATGTGTGGTCGAAATTTGTGTTCCATTTGTATGAAAGCTCTCAACCTTTTAAAGAGGGGAGTGGTCTCAGAGCATCGTAGAAGCATTTCTTGCCTTCAAAAACCTCCACAAGCAATATTTAGTTCCATTTGTTTGATTAGTTCTTGAGTGATGCAGAAATTTCTGTTTCAATTTTATGAGAGCGAATGGGATCAAAACTTCCTCGAAGAGCTGCACGTGCTTTTCAGAATTCATTCTGGTCGAAATGAAACACACTGGTATTTTTCCAGGAAGATTAAAACCTGCTCAGATCATCAGAGTGCCCCCTCCAAAATTATGCGATTCCCTTTGTGGCTTTTCGCGTCTTATATCTTACCAATAGTTAGTTGATCCATCCGGTCCATCTTAATTGAATTTCTTTGCATTGCTGAACGCCAAATTTGCCCACTCTTTTTCCCAAATTGTTCATGGAATTTCTAAACGGTCACTCGAGGCCAAACGGGAACTTGTTCCGGAATGAACCAGTTCGAGGATAAATCATCAGACGGTCACAAACCGTTGTGAAATAACCTTCCGGAAAAAATTCGTGAATTTTGTTTCCCATATTGCCAGGGTTTCCTTCTAAATATGTTCATAGACACGCTTGGACCCACGGAAACTTGTTACAGAATAGCAGTTCCTGGGACAAGCCAGTGTATGGCCCACAATGGAATAAAAAATAGTTTCTGAGAATTATTCCAAAGATTTTGACGTCCATTTCCGGAATTCAAGTGATATTCCCAAATAGTGTCTTCGTACTAAGTTTGTGAATCTAACGTTGCCAAAATAATTAAAATCGGTCAATAATGGCCACAATTACCATCATTTGAATTTGGTGGGAACCCGGGTACCCTGTCAGAACACTTAAAAGGTAAAAATATCGATTTACCGTACATCCCTGGACCCCCCTTTGTTACTATAAAAAAAATTATGCAAAAAAGTTTCCTTCTATGTACTAAATTTCAGCATCCTGTTTTAAAATAAACTATGAGATTTCGATATTCAAAACCTGAAAAGGTACCTGGATACCCTGTCAAACACATAGTCTGGTAATAAGACAGTCATGCGAATGCAGTAGGAAGCAAAATTCATAAAAGAGGAGGAGCTCAGTTATAAAATCCAACACTATTGCAATATTGCATGTAGAATAAAACTAACTAAAATAACAAAAAGAAGACAATTTTGAACCATTTGCTATTCGTTTTTGAGGACCCCGATAAGGAATATCAAGTTTTCAACCTGTTTGTATTATAATTTGGCTGGTGGCCATTAGACGTAAGTAAAAAAATGAACTACTTATACTAAAAGCACGCAGTTCAAGTTGTAATAAAAAACATCGATGGAATGGTGCATGAAAAGAAACATAGTTTTTGTTAAAAGAAAGCTACACAATTATTCAAAGCACCCCTAGTAAAGAATATCTAAAGCCTGTCCACGTTAAATTTTGCATTTTTGGACAAAGAAGGTGTCCAATTTCCGACGAAGTATTTGATTTGGCAGCCAATATATAGTTGTGGTCGAAAATCTAAAAGTTTCGTCTTTACTGGCTCTACCAATAAGGATATGTACGAGAAAGAATGTCTGCAAAAGCGTTTGCTACCGTTTATCAGAAGCCACGACTCTCCAGCTCTGTTTTGGCCTCTTGTCACTATGCGAAATCCGTCTTGGAATGGTATAAGTGCCAAAAACAGCCAATCCACCAAACTGTCCAGACTTTTGCCCAATCGAGAAGTACTGGGCTTTAGTTAAGCGGAACCTCTTCGAAACTAAGAAGAAGGCAAATGGTACCGATGATTTGAAGGGAAGATGGAGAATCGTTAAACAACTGTTTCTATTGTAGATACCCAAGTAACCATTAAACACTAAACGTGGCATTATATTAGCATTATATCTGCATATAAAGCAGCACTTGAAGCTCTTAATTCATATATAATGCTAATATAATGCTAAGAAAGGCGAAATAACGTGTTTATATAATGCAGAAGTTACAGCTCGTAAATAGCATTAGTAATGCTATATTGATGCACCTGAACATAAATGTCAGTTTTGATAGCCTGTTTTTGGCACTGCTAATGCTATTATTCTGCATTTATCTGCTGTCTGTTTCCGATTTATTTTAAGAACAATTTCTTCTATTCTTATTGATAGTATCAGCCAAAAAAGGAGGAAAAATGTATGCAATATTCAGTTATAAGCAAACCGCTTAGCTTAAATTCATATTTTTAGTATTGTGTGTATAAGTATCAGGAAAGTAATATTTTGTAAACTTAAATTTGTCTTAAGCCAAGGTATAATCATGCATGGTTAGCCCGCTGCCTTTGCTGCCTGTGCCTAGCTATAAGCTGTTCCAGCATTGTTAGAACTTTCATCTTCGGATTCTACGAACGAATTTGAAGGCGTAGAACTAATTGGCTGATGGAGATTTAGCAGATTCTGGAATCAAATCGGTTTTTTCCTCTTAGGGTGAATCTGAAATTAAAAGACTCTCTTTGATTACTTTCTCTTTCATTCATATTCCGTTGAGCTTTACGTTTTTCATTCTACTATTTGTAGAGTATGCTAGCCAGCACTGTTGTGTTTCTATCAGTACTAAAAAATCCCTCAAAAGTTTTATAATGGTGCTGTAATAAATGAGAGAGAGCGAGATAGGAGAGAGTCTCTCACTGTTAGATTCGCTCTATTGAAAAAAACATCCTAGAAATCTTCAATATGATCAGGTTTGTTAAGTTAAGAAGTATCATAGTTTCGATACAATTTCACTTTACGTTTATAATTTCCACTGTTTAAAGTTTTTTTCTACTTATTCTCGGCCATACTGGTTTTTATTGACTCCAAATTACTTTTCAATGCCTGTGTAAACAAACTCTTAGCATTATATGATAGCCTTATATTAGCACTAAATGCAGATATAAAGCATGTATGCTGTGAACATGATAAATACTTTTATGCATTATAACAGCCTTATATGCGCATATAATGCTAGCGATAATGCTAAATTTTGGGTGGAGCTTGACTGCATTTATGATGCTAATATGAAGCTTGCATGCATAACATATGCTAATATAGAGCTTTTAAGCAACATTAATGATGATATAGTGCTATTATCAGGCTATAGCTTAATGCTTATGGTTACTTGGGTATAACTCTACTATTGTGAAATAAATAATCGTTTTGTTGAATCATGTGTAAATTATGAGAAACGTCCGTTATGTAAAAACTCATTTTGCAGACTTCCGAAGAGGAAATCAGACGAAGGCTCCTGCTGAGAGTCACACCGTGCCTCCTAGCAACGCCAATGGTGGTCTGGAACAATCAGCGTGAGAAACGCATTGATTGCCTATTAGACTTGCTAAAGGCAATTTACAAAATAAACGATTCTCACTAATGTATTAACTTTCGTATGCAAGAGTCATTGGAAAGTGATCCCTCACATCCCCCTTATTATCTCTCGCACTCTTCTGACCCTGGTCATCAGTTGTGACCTTTCCGGCAGTCGGCAGCATTTGACTCATCATCGTGGCAACTTTCTTGGAGCAACGACGATCCAAGCAAGCTGATTGAAATTCCTCCCCAGCGAATCCAACAAGTTGGCCTTCCACCATCTTCCTGACTTAATCATTAAAGTGAATCGCCTAAACCGAGCCTAATCCGATGGCTAACGATGATGTGCGATGATCGTTGAATAAAACAGTTCCGCCGTGGTCTGCGCGGTCGATGGGTGTGGGATGAAAGTGGGCCAGTAGCAGCAGGCTGTATTGAATATCATGGCCGGCTAAATCATGGCGCCCCCTCCCCTCTCCCGCTCCGTTGTTTTCGCAATGGGCTTCTCGGTAAAGTGCGTGTACGCATGATAGCTCAGCTCGCCTGCTGCTAGATAAACCTGAATCGAAAAGGCTGCCTCAAGTTCCGCAAAAATAGGCACGTGGGGAGGGTTTTTTTCTTTCGATTTTTGAATGAGTTACAGTTAGAGTAACTTCAGCGCCGTTAATTGGTTGTTTGCCCGAGGCGATTGCATTGCAATGTGTATTCGTTTGATTAGGTTCATAAACATCGTTTCAATTGAGGTTGCCCGGATTGATTACAACTGGTTTGTTTGTTTTTCTCAGAATTGGGAAATAAATGGATGCTTTATTATTGTTAGTAGTTAGTTGATAACTAACGTTAAAAGACGATGCATTCCATCATTAAATCCTAACCTTCTTCAATTTTTGAAAAGTCAATTCTTAGTATCAACGATTTGCTTCTTGTTAGCGGTGCAACCACAAATTTGCATATTTAAAACAGGGTGGGTGTAATGTTATTTCAACAGTATTTTTAACTGCCATATCGGCTGAAAAGTTCCGGGTCTGACACCCAGAAGGCGCCACAAATAAAAAAATAATACTTTTATTTTTAAATTTTTAAAGTACCAACCTTCTAAAGATAACTGTCAAATTTTACGGCATTCCAAATATTAGTTCAGAAGATACACTGAAAAAATCTTTTAGTAAAAACTACCATTTTACTCGACTATGCCTATTTTCAAAACTACCATGAAATGTTTGTCAAATATACTACGTTTATAGTTAATACTTCAATATTAGTGCTTATGTGATTTTCAAACAATGGATAAGAAGAGTTTCACGTGTTTATAAAACATTGTTTATGATGCGAAAAATATCATGGAAGCAAAAACTTTGCTAGATATGTATTATTAAAACTCTGTACCAGGAAATTTCACCATCATTGACTAGTAAAATTCTGTCCAGTTAGAATCCGGAATTACTTATTTTGTTTCAGCGGCACGGAAAGTGACCGCTGCAAGAATTCTTTTACAGCGGTTTGTTCACCTAGGCGCCCACTTTCACGGTGTTTCATGCAGTGAGTCAAAAGTTATTCCAGGTGGAAGCCGAGAGGAGAGAAAAAAATCTGCACACCCACGTTGATAATCCATCGTGGTCCGCATTAAAATCGAAAAAAACGTTGAAAATCGCCAAATCAACCGTGTATGATGTGCTCAAACGTTTCAGGGAGCGAAAGAGTGGGGATCGAGTGCCTCAAGGTAAGCGTCGTAGTAGGAACATATGACCGCAAGCTGAACCAGAAGCTGTTGAGAACCGCTAGAGCAAACCCTGGACTATCAGATAATGAGATCGCACAAAAATACGCCGCTGCTCGCAGTACCGTTTGAAGAATTCGTTTTCGAGTAGGATATCGTTCCTATCGAGCCAGCAAACAAACAAACAAACAGAACGTTGAAGCAAAGTTTAGTCACCAAAACTCGAGCTCGGAAATTGTACCAGCAGGTTTTGACGAAGTACCAAGGATGCCTGCTCATCGACGATCGAAACCTACGTCAAAATGGATTTCGGACAGCTTCCTCGCCAAAAATTCTTCATGGCGACGGCACGAGGAGATATTCCTGCGAGGTTTAAGTTTGCTTTTATGGACAAATTTGCCAAAAAAAACTGATGATTTGGCAAGGGATATGCAGCAGCGGAGCAAAGACCAAAGTGTTCGTGACGAATAAGACAATGGACTCGAAGCTGTACAAGGAAGAATGCCGCAGAAACCTCTTACTACCTTTCATTGAAGCCTATAAAGGTCTCGTGAAGTTTTGGCCAGATTTGGCGAGTTGCCACTACAGCCGGGAAGTCATCCAGTGGTACGGCGATAGTAACATAGATTTCATCGATAAAAACATATCATCCATCCAAATGCCCGCAGTTCCGGCCCATCGAGAGATTTTGGGCAATCATGAAGCGGAAGCTTAAGAAAAGTGGAAAGACGGCTCGGAACACGACTCAGATGACCAAAATGTGGAACAAATGTTCCAAGGAAGTTGACTCTGGACGTGTGCAGCGTTTGATGGGAGGAATCAAGAAGAAAGTGCGAATTTTCATTAGAAACGAAGAGAAATGATTTGTTTTGACATATTTTCCTTTAAGTACAGTGAATTACCTTTGTTTTGATGTATTAAACTTTACGTCTTATTACGTCGATTCGTTACCGAGATACATATGATTTTATCATTCCGAATTCTAAATGGACTAAAGAGGTGGTTTAACCGGAAATCAAAAAAATGTCCACAAAGTCGTTTTGGCGAACCATACAGAGAAATTGCGGAAGATAATTGACACTTTGAAGATCCCAAAGGCACGCGTGAGTTTTATTTTGCATGAACATTTGCCCTTGAGAAAGCTGTTTTCTAAATAGGGGCCGCGATTGCTCACAGTGAACCAAGAACAACAACGAGTCGATGATTCCGAGTCCTGCTTGAAGCTGTTTTTAAGCGAAATAAAAAGGACTTTTTTTTTTGTGAATTCCAAAGCAAAAATACACCGTGAACTGAATCACGTAATCATGAACTAGATGACGTTAAAAGGGAAAAATCCTGAAAACGTGAACTGAGTTCTCGGTCCGTTTTCATTTTCGGAAACGCTTTTTTTTCTGTGTAACATTTATAAAACAAACTTCAATAAATCATTCGTCATACCCCGTTCACACTACAACTTTATATTACGTGATATAGACTATCTTGATATCAGCATCTATACATCTAGTTTTCACTGGAAATAATGTGTATGGTATTTGATATCAAGATACTCTATATCACGTATATATAGATTGTAATGTGAACGGGGTTCAAAAAGAGATGTTTGTGTGTGCGCGTGATGAGTGGCAATAGTAGCAACTCGGACGGTCAATCATGCTCATGCATACGCTCACTAAGTATTTAGTAGATACATGAAGGATCAATTCAATTTTGACCAATTTATTTCGCACGTATCGACAATAATTCATTCACAAACAGCCTCCCTCCCCGGTTAAACTTCCTCTCAAAGCTGACGCATCTCAGCTACCCATCAATCCTCCACCCACTTTCACCTCATTCTCGACCAACCAAACCGCAGATGGTATCTCAGCACCAGTTCGTTTGCTGACGTTTTTTGTTTTCTTTGCCTCCCAATCCGTTGGCGGGTATTGTTCTCTTGTCCACCCCAAGAGGAACCCACCAAAGCCAGAAAATGTAATTGTTAGTTATGTGTGCCGGTTTTCTGCACGGACAATAGTATGCTTGCTTGACTGTATATGTTTGTGTATGTGTGTGTGTCTGCATACGGTCGCCTCCGGCACGTAAGTATACATTCTGCGGCATTGGCACCGTTTTGTGGAGTTAATCTTCAGGAACGGCCTTCAACAGCAGCGCGGCTGCAGCTCGGAGAAAAAGAAAACTAAAAACCTCCCGTTCGCCCCCCTGCATTACAATATCTCAATGTTTTTGCTGTTGTTTATACTCGGGTATTGTGTTTGCTGCCTTCCACTCTTGGGTAAGGTGGAAAGTCTCTTGACGAAATCGATTTCTACATGCGTAGCCTCTACTTCCACGGTCGGAAGCCGCCATCGCCATCACCACCATAGCCTGGACGGCCTACTGCGATGGAAGTCATACAAAACAGAAATTTCCGAGGTTTCCCAAGAAACCAAACTGGCAGCCGTAGCAACCGGAGCAACGGAGTGAAATAGATGTAAAGTAACAACATATCAACACAAATACCGTGCGTAGACGGAGAATCGTTCTGGATTCATTGGAGTGAAACTGGCCGGTGTATGGCGGCCGTCTCCGACCGACGGCTTACTCGGAATTCTTAGTAAAATCTGCAAGAAACAACAGTGTTGTTTATATGGGGGCCATTACGAATTCATGGGCATACAGGCGCTTGGTAACTCCCGGCTTGCTTCGGTAGCGAGCGTTTTGGGTGGTGGCTCTCGGTTTAGTGATCCAGATGCCCTAGCACAGTTATTGATTGAGAGGTTGTTGGCGATGTCTGGGTTGAGACATCGATGCGTGGGTTTTATATTAGTGCAATTCAAGAATGCATTGGATAATAGAGAAAAATTCAATCGGAAAATCATAGTTAGGAACGAATCAAGATTCCATTTTGAATTTATCGAATCCTTTCATCATACATGTGAAACATGTATCACGATTTTAATTCCTTCAAAAATTGTGTTCATGGGTTCGACAACATTTTGGAAAAGGTTGCAATGCTTGAAATTACCAACAAGTCGATGACCAAAAAAAATCTAATTCGTGGTTTACTCGACTGAACTAAATTGCTGGCGTTATTATGTCCTACGTCATATTATGTTTAAGCTAATTAATTAGGAATGATAGTATTTAATTAGGAATGATAGTATTTGTATATTGTATGAAACATTCATATTGCTTTTAATCTGGACCAGCCAATAGCTGTTTCTCTTTTATCGTAGTCATGCATCATGATGTTGCTGCTGGGATGGGCGGGAACAATTTATTCATAACTAGAAATTAGAAGAAAAATTAGTATCTTCCATTTAATTCCAACTACCTTTGCTTATCTTCGACAGATACGCGTATTTCGTCTACAATGTGCGAGACTTCTTCAGTGTCTCGTACTAGTCACTCGACTAGTTGGAATTAAATGGAAGATACCTAATTTTTCTGCTCATTTCTAGTTTCTAGGTATTCCAACTAAACAGCTTTAACCTCTAGGATTCAATTTATTCATCCCAAAATAAAAATCAAAGCGCTGCAGTGAGCTATAACGTCATACTCAATAAGCAAGTATCTTTTCATGAGTCATCATGGCCTAGTGAAATTAATCAAGGAGTCAGTATCAGCTCTATCTAAAAATACAGATTCGAATCTAATGGCAAAAACATTAAAAAAAAACACGCTGTTCAACTCTATTTGGTTGAGCTTGTTATTTTTTCAATTACATTTTGAGTCGATAATGCAGATCTGTCAGTCATTCATGTAACCACCACACAGATAAAAAGAAACATTGAATTTTCTGCGTTATCTAATGCACATAAAGGGAATGCTGTATTTGGCAGAAAATAATGGGATATTTCATGTAAATTTAAGCCAGATAACGTCTAAATCTTGCCAGTTGTATGAAAGATTGCAAACAATATCGTTGTTTACGCTCCTTTGGCTTGTAATTACACGAGAGAAAATTTTACGCGCTTGTTAAAATTAATTATTTTTTTCTGTGCAGAGATACGTCATCTTTTAATTTGCACAGAAATATTCTGTAGCTCCTTGTTGTGTTTACGTAAACGCTCTGCGGATCTGCTTGCTCCCATGAAACAATTTAGCACCGAGAAATAGGCACACGGAGTTATTACCTTCCCGTTGGTAGTGGATGTAGATGAAAGCGACCTGGCACCTGATGCAAATTTACCATCTTTACGTCATTGCTTACATATGTTACTTACGACTCCTTTGACGATTTTGTGCTAGAATTCACTCTTGCTCTGCATGATGCTTTCTAGTACTACACTAAGATTTTTGCATGTATATGTACAAGCAGAGGTTGGTCTAAAAACTAATGTAGTTAACCTGCGTTGATCTGCTGTTTTAGTGGGAAATCGATTCTCAAAACCAGTGTGTAAGTTTCCAGTTAGACCATTTTAACTTGTTTCTCTTTGTTTGTTTGCAGACTTATTTATTGAGTGACATATTCACATAGTTCTCCTTTTTCACAAGCAGCTTACGACTTAGCTCCGTAAAAAAGGCGTTTTCGGTATAACTCAACTGTTAACGTCATTAAGGCGCTAAGTGCTGGAAAAGGGAAAAGAAAAGTGAGTTAATTTAAGATGGCTCCTCTTACAGAATAACTACTTTCTGAGAACGTTATCGTTTTTTTCTGGAGCAGTCAAACAGTGTCCGGAACATTTATTTTATAAACCTTACGATGGTTACGATGTGAGTAAGTACCAATACCAGTCATCCAACAAAAAGCCAAGATGTATCAGGGTCGTAACAACACATGTAGATTTATACGTAACCAAATCTTCAAGAAATCCAGGCCAGTTCGACAGGTGAACCGCGAAGCAGTTGTGAATCGTGTCCTGTTTGGTAAATTCGTTCAACGAAACCCAAAAGACCCAGCGTCAAGCACAATCCGAACCGTTCGATTCTGGATGTGGCCAACAAGGTCAATTCTTCCGTCTGGTTCGTCCAGCAGACAATGACGCAGGCCGGACTTCATATCTTCAAGGTAAGGAAGGCGCTTAATGGAACTGTTAAACAGAACACGGTGGCCAAAACCCGCACCAACGGTTGGTGCAACTGAAATGTATCGGAATGGACGACGAGACGTACATTAAAGTGGACGCCAAGCAGATCCCTGACCTGGAGTTTTTCGTCTGCAAGTCCCACCTTGATGTTCGGGAAAAGTTTCGAAAGAAGAAGGTCGACAAATTTGCCAAGAGGTACTTGAAGTGGCAGGCAATCTGTGGGTGCGGCAAATTCAGCAAGTCGAAAAAAAGAGAAGAACGCCTTCAGAAGCGCTTGACGCCCTTTTTCCTGCCTCATGAAGCTGATACTCTGCTTTGGTCAGATCTGGCATCGTGCCATTACGTGAAACCGGTAATGGAGTGGCCAATGATGTTATTTTTGTGCCGAAGTAGGCAAACCCGCAAAACTCACCAGAACTTCACCTAATGGTAATATTCTGGGTGATTATGACGGGCATGTTCCGGATAACAGAGAGTTTCTGCATGAACGACAAGGGTTTGAAGAAAGGGTGGATGAGAGTGTCTAAGAAAGATGTCGCAAATGTTGCACAGGATTTGATGGGTAGTGTTAAGTCCAAGGTTTTGGAATTTACCCTAGTAACAATTTTTGTTTTATTCCAACCCTATAGCAATCCCCCCGGCTTTGTTAATAAAACTACATTCTAAACTGTTTTGTTAACCAACACCTCCTCTATGCTTCTTTAAAGCCGAAATTTTATAGTCAAATATGTTATGACCACTTGAGACCCTCATAAAATCTTTTGGTTGCCATGAAAACCAGCATGCGGCCAAATGGTCACAGCTGTCAAACTTCTCTATGCTATCGTTTTGGTTTATGTTGTTCTGCTTTGTTTGATTCATTTAGCAGTAAATAGTATTTATGAAAAAAGTTCTAGTTATGCGGGATATTTTGTTTGATAGCAGAATATCAAAAACCATTTGAGTTGTTTATGGAGTATCATGATCCAAATCATCTGCGCATTTGGATTTACGGTGAATATAGGCACGATAAGAGCCAAAAATTTATATGAATCGAAAGTCATGCGAGCTCACAATAACGAAAATAAAATAAACACAACCATATTCGATGAAATGATCATGAATTTCCTGAAATTGATGGAATTCAATAAGAAATACTTGGAATTATTTATAAGAATGCCGAAATATCAGATTTGGTGCATTCATTTTAAATTATTTCTCCAAGTATAAGGTGATTGGAGAAATCACAGTTTTGTCAAAAAGCCAATTTATCTTCGCAATGACTACTATAAAACCCTCAATACCAATTTGCCGTGTAATGCATTTACTGTAGGCGAAATGGTTTTAAAATGCTTTTTCAACTGACCATAATAAGATTATATAAATAAGTCCTAAAACGGTATTTCAAAACAGCATTTTACGAGTTCATAAAGTCGAAATAAAACCTTGGATAGGAGTAACAGGAGAAATAGGAAAACAAGGTTTTAAGATCATTGTAAACAATCTGTGTAGTTATGAAATTTGTCCTATAATTGATCGTTTTTCCGCGCATTGGGAGAGTACAAAAAACAACAATCAAAAGTGAAGCTGTGTAGGTTCTCATAAACCTAACAAATATAGGCAACCTATTGGCACCTCTTGGTGCCATAATAAAACCAAATTGATTTCTAGTGGCTTTCAAAAAACTTAAAAAAAAACTACAAGGTACAGCCCCATTGGGATATTTTTATTGCGATCTGCTAGGTCGTCAAAATTGTCCTGGAGGTCAGAAGTTAAAAGCTACAGTTGTGAAGTAGGTTAATTCGCTTTACAATGTTATGATATGTATTCAGACTTATTCAATGATTACCTTGGAAGACCAACATACATTATGAGATATTTTTGGATGACCTAGAGGATCACAAAGTCATGAATACATATGGTCATCTTATATAGTCAAAAAAGCTACTGTTACAACTCTAGATCTTATGTTTTGGAATTATGGACAGTTTGGATGACCTAGAATATCCCAAGATTGTCGCATTATGTATGTTGAACTTATTTAATAAATATTGTGAAATACATACTGTTTATCTCGTAATGTTTGTTTACGTTTTAAAATATTCTCTGGATATGGTTCGAATACGTAGCGTTACTTTGCATAGCCCAAAAAGCTATAGTTACTACTGTAGATCTTAAGTTCTGAACTCAAGGACAGTTTTGATGACCTAGAACATCACAAAATCATCAAATAATGACTGTTGACCTTCCAAAAGGTTCATTCAATATGTTTGAATACATATCATAATCTTATATAGCCCTGAAAGCTACTGTTACAACTGTAGATCTGAAGTTCTGAACTCAAGTGCATTTTGGATAACCTAGAACATCACAGAAAAATTCAAAAATATTTATCGTTTATTACAAAAAATTGAATAATGCGCATGCATATGTACCATATTCTATAACAACGCTTTATACTATTTATAAGATATTTATTTTTTTCTTCCTGAACATCTATATATAAAGGTAGTCAATTAGGCCCTTAAACTCATATGTTTTTTTATATTTTCCAGATAGAAGAATTGATGCAGAACAAATTTACCAAGACAGTGTGCACTTTTATTCAGGCTGTGATTTCATACAGCTATTTTCCTTCTGGGGTCATATATGACCCCTTAGGCCTGAAGGGGTTAATATACTTTTTAAGACAAGGCTTAACATTTATGAATTTTTCAAAATATGTTGCCAAAAATTAACACGACTTCTCTATTGAAGTTGATGCGTAGAAATATTTTCGATCGATTGGTGCAAAAATTTTGAAAATCTTTTGAGAAATGACTGAGATATTAACACTCAAAATCTGACCACTTTTCGTGACGGTCGCAATGCGATTTTTTTAAATTGTACCCCAGTATAGAAAACAAAGACTTAGTCTCTCGAATAACAAAACTTGTTATTTTGGATACCTTGGAACTATTTTAGTACTGTCGTACCTCAATTTGGTATTCGCATAACAATGTGGGAACAATTTTATGGTATTATCCTCAGGTATTTTACCTCTTAATCTGAGCTCTTAAATACCAAGGCCAGTTATCAAGTTATTTGTTCCTGCTCGGGTTCAAGTGAAAGGTACGATTATTGCTTTTGAAGACCTACTCATACCCTCCTTCATACAATAAAATTGGATAACCTTTAAAGCCAGTTGCTTTTTACCCGATACTATATTGTAAAACTTCCCTCTTAGTAAGATGACTATGTCATCCGCAAAGCCTACAACCTCGAAACCTTTCGCTTCTAAGCTTCTGAGAAGATCGTCAACAACTTAGAACCACATAAGTGGGGAGAGTACGCCTCCTTAGCTTCCAGCTACCGCCTAGCTCAGAAGTGATTTCTCTTTTTACAAGGTTAGTATGGATCCAGTTGAAAATGATAGTGTTGAAATTCCTCTCAGCTCTTCATAGCTCGAGCTATTGAGGAATAAGATGTATTGTCAAACGCTCCTTCAATATTCAAGAAAGAACGAAGTTTCTTTTACTGATACACACAACAACTGTTGATGTAAGCAATTTTGACACAGAATGCTTCTGCATATATAGTAAGTTGACTCGACATATTCCTTCAAAACCTTTTCCATTGTCTTCCGCAGCACTGATGAAAGGCTAATAGGCCTGAAGAATTTTGGGTTCGTCTTATTACGCATACCAGTTTTTTGTATGAAGATCACTCTTACTAACCTCCATTTTGGAGGGATGTAGTTCAGCCTTAAGCTTGCTTTAAAAATCTTCAGCAGAAATGGAAACAACATGGAATCACCATTTGGGAGCAATGCTGGGAATATGCGTCCGCACCTACAGATTTAAATGTTGTAAAGATTTACTATATCTGGTGTTGTGCATTTCTGTATGGTTTCAGTAAAGGTCCTGTCTTGAAGTTTCCTAGTTGAACCATATGACCCTTTGCAAGAGTTTTCTGTAGTCTCGCAACCAATGGCATATCATCAATGCATCGCACGTTTAATAATAATGCTTAAAGATCTGGAGTGCAACAAACGGTTTTTCGGTTTTACTATATTAATTTTATTTTATGTACTAAATTTCATAACATTTTTTGAATTTTTCTTTATTTAGGAGGTACAGATAGCTTGAGAATCACAAATATATTATAGCAGCAGTGTAGTTATTAAGGCAATATGATGTCACAAGTTTGTGACATTCTGGTTACATGTAATCTAAGATAATCATCAGTAATTGCTTCGATTGTTTCATAACGTTACTATGCAACTAGTACAAGGCGCGTTCGGGTAACCAGTAACTAGAAGATTTAGATGGTGTACAAATGAAACTATCGCTTGTAATTTTTTGTCTCACAGCAACGTATGTTCATCTACAATATTGTTTCAGTGTAACAGTTTAGCTCGATCACATGGACTTTTGGAAGTAAACAAGCTTTGACGTAAACATCACAGTGACAAGATAGTTTTAATAAACATTTTGTTTCGAAATCGGAGAGCATAATGTCGTGCTGCATTGTGCAAACGCGAACATCAAAAGCATCATCATTTTCACTATCCACATCGTCCATATCGTTGCTACATGTTTCAAAAACTTCAGCGAAATCAAAAGTTTGCTTTCGGATTTTGAAAATGTCTTCTCGTACATTATTATTCATTATCGGGGAACATGAAATAGGTTTACAATTTAATGCCCCTTTTGTAATTGGATTACTTTCGTTTGTTTTAATTTTTTTGGCATCTTGAATTTCCGCTTGCTTCTTTTTCGTGAAATTACCATTGCGTTTAATTTTCTTCCACAATTGCCTATCTTTTTCTTGAATGAAATTCTCATGATCCATTATCGTTTATCCCATGTCGTTAATAAATGAACATCGTTAAGGAATATTTGTTGCATAACGGTAAACAGATTTTAGTTCTTATGTAACTAAGCAAAAACTATATTGCAACTGAAAAACTTTTGGTAGTTTAATAAAAAGGTCCCAACTTTCTCACTTGGTGGCTATTGTGCAACTTTTCATAACTTTTGTTTCCAAATGACGAAAAGATAACTATATTTTAGTCTGTGCAACCTAACATATTACAAGCGTCTTTATTGTAATCATTGTGCAACCAGTTATTTATTTTTTGAATTTGTAGCATTAGTTACAAGTACTACTTGGGCAAGCTACTTTAAAGTATTAACGTGAAATGGAATCAAGTCCTTATCACTTCTAAATTTGCTGTGGATAAATCTAAAAAAATATATTAGAAAATCGCGAAATTTTCAGCAAGTGTTTGTTCATCTTAGGCATTTGTTTTTTTTTTTTCAATTTGAATCAAAAACTGTACTCAAAGTTACTTAAACTCGATTCAAATTTTTGAACACAGTTTAGTAAAATCCTAAAAAAAAAATAGAATTAAAATATACAGGACAAACACTACAATAAGACCAAAGCCTAATTTTCTTATAGTTCAGTCATTAGCGGAGTCTGTAACTATTAAAGTGGTTAATAAAAAAATATCGTAATTATTAGTACAGATAAAAGTACAGGTTACTTCTAGACTACAGCAAATATTTCATCTCAATTGATTCTCGGGAAAATGGACGACAAGCTCCCAAACATGACCATTTTGTATGAAAATCTGGCTTATGTCCGTCACTGTGCACAGATTAAAAGGGCGCATGAATCAACATACACGCCTTCATTTCTCAAGCCAAGGTTTATCAGAGAAAGATTCGGTTATTCTAGTTTTCGACCGATTCAAAGATGATTGTGATATATTATCAAGCTAATCATTATATCGCATTGTACCACAAACATTTTCAACTTTCAGACCTTTTTACAGCTCGATTTATGCACTGCCTTGACTTCGTTGCATCACTACTTGCCAAATAATTCGAACGAAACTTTTCACGATCACTTGTAATCAAGGCTCAAATTAGCACAACTGCGCTAAATTTAACATCTGCTTCATGCAAGCTGGACACTGAGAGAGGAAAACACGGAGACTGTTTTTCCATTCCCGATGAAAGATAGAAAACTTGAAATTATTTGAAATTATTAGAAATTCATTTTCAGTACTTATGTTCACGTTCACAAATATTAGAAGACGGATTTTTTTAGGAAAATTATCAAACTACATATAATTTGAAATTGTCCAACAGCAACAAAACACGATCAACTTGATTTAATCGAAGTAAGTAGAAGGCATGATTTTTATCACGCTAAATGTAGTGTCAAGCTTAGCACTTAAAGTCCGACCGCCAACGCCCCTCTCCCCTCTTGAGGCTGAGCAAACTCGAACTCGGGGGACAGTTGCCTTCGGGCACTTATCAGCACCATTCACACATAACCACAATTTCTCCAACATCAGCTGCAAAACCCTTTTCTCGCCTCATCTCCATGCTCGCTAGTCCCCTTCAATTTTTCATTCCATTCCGAGGTTTCTTCCACTATCTACTTTCTTTCACATATTTTTTTCTCTCTGCCTTGCATACATTCAATACCCTTTTTTTCTAGCTTGACTTATAATCGAAACAACTTAGCGGCATTTCCAAGCGGTAAATCCCAATGTCTTCTGGCTTGTTCCAACTCCGAGATCAACCAGTTTGTACTTAAGCATTTTTTTTCACGCTCCCCCTGTCTGAGTCCATCACACTTATTGGTTCATTATCTTCTAAAGGTGCTTCTCTCGGTATCATTCTGATTAGTACCGAGCTTTTGCATCCAAATCATGCTGACAGTCTCGTTGTCGTCATCACGAACAGTGCGAATACGTGTATCCCTACTTTCTTCGCATCCTTCTCTCGTTCACTCATCTCTCCGTCTCTTGCCATCTTCTCCGAATGCCTGCTGTGACCTCTAACAGCACACGTCAAACTCGCTCCAAACAGACCAGACCGGACCAGACAACATCTCCTCAGGAACCGGAATCAGAAAATCCCCCCGCTTATGCCCTCAGCCTCAATGACCAGCATCCCCATCGATCGCCCGTTTGCCCATCATCCATCGTCCAAGTTTGTCCTCTTCTTTCTCCCAGCACCCAGCGATGAGCGAGAGAGATTCTTTCAACTTTGCACACACACGATATCGACAATATTAATAGCAACACAACAACAACAACAACACTGACGGACTGACTGACTGCAAAACTTGAATTCCTGGAGCAGTTTCAGGCCGGATGAGATGTTGAAATAAGCAGCCGTCTTTCAAGAAATAAGGTCACTGCACTCTAGTGTAAACTGCGGCCGAAAATGCCACAATGCAAAAATCACCTTTTTCTTTATCTCCGAAATTCTGTACGGCAACGGCGGCGGCGGCGGCGACGATATTCCGAAATTCCACAATCTCTGCGCACATGGAGCAGCAACCGACCACTGAGCGACAGCACTGATACTTCTACTTCGACTTAGAATCAATAACAGGCGTGCTTATGAAGATTTTCCACCGCTCAACCGACTGAGCAAGCTTTGATTTTCCGAGCAATTTACCCTTAAACACTTCCGAGAACCAATAAAAAAGAACTCAACCGGACTTGGCAACCGAGCACACGAACAGACGAAACGATTCTCGCGAGCACCAAAACGTTACTGAACGATCCGACCGAGCCCCAATCCCATCGAAGTGAGCCGTGAGCCGTCGCTCGTCGTGGTTGGAAAAGCAAAAGCACTGCTATGGTTACCAAAAGAGATGAGCGGTAGATAGTACAGTGTTCCCTGCGGTAGTGCGATTAATTGGTACGCCTTTGTCGAAGTTTACTTGAGAGTTAGAGTGATCAATCGAAATAGACCAACTTCCTCGAAGGCACCGAGATGGTAGTTCTTGAAAGAGTCATAAAGGAACTTGTCCGGGACCAAATGCAATTGAATATCGAATTAGTTGACGTCGCATTAATGGGACGAGTACCGTAGTTTGCCTTAATGAAACCACTGGCTGGGTGGCTAGAGAATTGCCCATCCGATCCAGTGAGAGCATCTGTGCGTTTGTTCCTGATGATGAAAACCGAATGAGAGAGTGGGAGAGTGAGAGAAGATTTTTCCCCTGACTGGAGTGAACTGGGAGAATATAATGGTTCGAGCTTTACTCCCCAACATGGATTTGGAGCTTGCGTGAGGAGAAGGGGGCGTTCATTTATGCTGTTTGGGTTTCAATAATGTTCATTTGCTACAGGCATCATCAGCAGGCACTTTCTCGGAGATGTTTGGCCAAGATGGTTTATGTAAGGTGATCGTATTAATAGAATTGTTTCATATCATGAGTTGAAAAATTATATAGCCTAAGCAGCCATCAATTTCACTCAGTTTTGAGTCGTTTTTGACTCATATTTGCCAAAAGTGGAGTCACTTATATATGAGTAAATGTAACTGGGATGGACAAGTCGACATATCTAAGACATCGACCTAAATCAGATGGATGTTTTGGATATGTCGACTTGTCAGTCCCAGTTACATTTACTCATATATGAGTGACTCCACTTTTGGCGAATATGAGTCAAAAACGACTCAAAATTGGAATTTAAATACGTGGCCGTGTGCGCTGTCCGAATTTCTTGATCCGATTCTGCCGCCTACACCTAAACTTTAGCTTAACTTTGACCTAAGCTTTTCCCATTTACATTCGAGGTGATTGTTTTACTTATTTAAGTAGCGTAAAAATAAGGAAAGATCCTGATTAATGTAAACATCTGGAGTGTAATATTAAAATCGTCATAGCATAATATTTTTGAAAATAAATGTTTATTTTCAGTTAAAACTGGAAAATGTTATAACCATTTCTTATAATTTTTGCTTAAGAATTGTGGGTTATCTAGTAGGTTAAACAGGGAAAAATAATGTAAGATTTGTTGTAAAAGAAAGTAAGGAAATTGAAATGGCTAACGGTAGTCTAAAACCTCTAACAGTGTAAAATCTCTTATTGCATTAATATGTATGAACATTCTATTAGTGACTCTTATACAATTCTGTGATTCGGTTTGTCAAGTAACCTTTGCTGTAACATTGCTGGATAGTGATATCAGCGCTTCAATGTAATATAAAGCTATGTCCATATAGAATCCGGAATAATAAAATCATCTGTATCTCGGTAACGAATTGACGTACAAATAAGCTTAATACATCAAAATAAAGGTAATTTACTGTACTTTAAGGAAAAAATATCAATACAAATAATTTATCTTCGTTTCTAATGAAAATTTGCACTTTCTTCTATATTCCTCCCATTAAACGCTGCACACCTTCGGAGTCAACTTCCTTGGCACATTTGTTCCACATTTTGGTCATCTGAGTCGCGTCCCTAACCGTTTTTCTACATTTCTTAAGCTTTCGCTTCATTATTGCCCAAAATCTCTCGATGCATATCCCTTGCAAAATCATCAGTTTTTTTTGGCAAATTTGTGCATAAAAGCAAACTTAAACTTCGCATGAACATCTCATCATGCCGTCGCCATGTAGAATTTTTGGCTAGGAAGTTGTCCGAAATCTATCGTCAATGAACAGGCATCCTTTGGTACTTCGTCAAAACCTGCTGGAACAATTTCCGAGCTCGAGTTTTGGTAACGAAACTTTGCTTCAACATTCTGTTTGCTTGCTTGCTGCCTCGATAAGAACGATATCCTGTTCGCAAACGAATTCTTCGAACGGTACTGCGAGCAGCAGCGTATTTTTGTGCGATTTCATTATCTGATAGTCCAGGGTTTGCTCTGACGGTTCTCAACACCTTCTGGTTCAGCTTGCGGTCATATGTTCCACTACGACGCTTACTTTGAAGCACTCGATCTACGCTCTATCGCTTCCTCAAACGTTTGAGCACATCATACACGGTTGATTTGTCGATTTTCAACGTTTTTGGGATTTTTATTGGAGTGTGCAAAATTTTTTCACTCCTCTCGGGTTCCATCTGGAATAACTTTTGACTCACTGCACGAAACACCTTGAAATTTATACCACAGCAAGTAGGCGCATAGGTTAACAATCTGCTGTAAAAGAATTCTTGCAGCGGTCATTTTTCGTGCCGCTACAACACAATAAGTGATTCCGGATTCTAACCGGACAGAACTTTAGTAACCATTAAATTTGTACACATGGTTGAAGCGAGGACAATCTTCTTCTGATGAAGAGCCTATCACACCCAAGGCAGCTCTTCTGGCGCTTTATCGTCTCTTCAACGGCCATACCAGGATAGTGTATGGTTGGAAATTGCTATGCTATGCTTTGCTATAATTGAAGCGAGGGCGCACTACTTCTAAAATAACACAATTTCTTTAGATCACAGTAACCTTTGCGCCCGGACGGATTGTTTACATAAGCTTCCACGATTTTTCTATTCTACCGCGATTTGCGAGTACTAGGCTGGGCGTTCAACAAGTCTGTAGGGTTGTTGCTTTAATTACCACAGGCAAGGGAATGCGTGCTTGGTTCGAGTACTGCTATATCCAAACCCTTCGCTCTATTTTCACAACCTGCCGTACACTGACGAAACTATCAACACTTTCTCTTCATATCTTTCATTTCTAGCAAACATTACTTTTCACTCTTGGTGTCTCATGGTGATGAGCGAACATCTCCTTCTACATCATATTAGAAATGTCAAATTGATGTTAGTCTTGTGATTATCCAGGGCATGTTATACGTAAAAGTGACTCATAAACTACATAGAATAATTTTTGAAAATCTCAGACCCCACTCGTAGACTTTTCTCCATATCTCCTTGAAATTGTGCGAGGAGCGTAGACTTCGGTCAATCCATCCCTCCCGCCAGAAAAGTCTACGTGATTTGCAGTAGAATTACTTTTCGTGTGAACGCCGCTGAACCACAATTAGCTTGTAAATTAAAGGAAATAAGCATGTGAGTGAAGTGGCAAATTGTGCGACATACGGAGGAACATCCAGGTATGGCTTGTCACCTAACCATCGATCGTCCCTCATTACTAATTGCCAAAAATTACCTCAACGCCCCCATTCTCGACCTCAACGCCCCTGCAATAGGACCGATTTGGCTGGACATAATTGTACCCTGGTCTTAGTCGTTGAACTTGTAGCGAGGTAGCATATCGGTGGAGCATCGGTGCCCGAAGTTTGACTCCATACGTCCTGAACCAGAGCTTACCTTACGGATTCGTCCTGTGGTGTGCAACTATCCAGGTACCGCCATTTTGTGGATAACGTTGTGTAGAAGGATCCCATACGTCGATACGAGTGACGTGTAGCTAGGAGGACACTAGAAGAAAGCCAGGCATTGTCCCACAGGCAATAGGAGCTATCAACCAGTGACGGTAGAAGAGTAGCGAAACGCGGTGACCAGGGACCTCCACCGAAGAAGCTACACTGAAAATTTATGTTCGTAAAGTAGCTTGCACGCGATTTTTAAACATGAATTTTGTACATAGAACAAATGTCTCATTTTTTGTATGAAACATTCATATTACTTCGTATCTTGTGAAGTGCTAGCATAACACTTTTTTGTAAAATGAACGAAATGAAGACCGTGAAGACCAGCCAATCGCTGCTTCTCTTTTATCGTACTCATATCGCAAAATGCTGTTGCTGCTGGGATGGGCGGGAATAATTTATCCATCCCAAAATAAAAATTAAAGTGCTGTCGCGAGTTATAACTTCATGCTCATTGATCAAATATCTTCTCACGAGTTAGCATGTCTTAGTGAGATCAACCGCGGATTCAGTAAAACTCAAGCATTCGGATTTGGTGTTCAAATGGAAGTATCTGGTATTTTCTTAACCGCATCAATTCAGCGCGTAAACTGGCTCTGAGGCATTTGAATAAGGGGGTTGCATTAGTGCCGGGCAGGGATCGTCCCATTAGTTACAGGTTGGAAATGTTCCAAAAACCGTACCTGAAAAGTTTCACTTTCATATTAAAATCGTTCAGCTATCTAACCATACCGTAGGAGGTTTTTTACAGTAATTCCCACTTTTTCCGGCGCTATCTTGGTTACCAACATTGCATCGGACATTTATTTTCACCCCAAATACGACTTTTCCGATCCACAAATATCCATATTGCAGCATGTTCGGCAGTATTTCTATTTTTTATGAAACAGAAGCCACCAATTTACACTCCAAAATGGCATCATACTTCGCTTTTAAGCTTATTTACGTCGTTTACGATTCAAAAGTATCCATATTGACCAGTTTTTGACAGTTTTTCCCATTTTTCCGAAATAATAATCGCCATCTTGGATACCAAAATGGTGTCAGACATCAATTTCTAGCCATTTTACACCGTTTTCGATCTAAAAACATCGATATTGCAGGGTCCTTCCTTAGCCAGTCGGTAAAGACGCAGCTACAAAACCATACCATGCTGGAGGTGGCTGGGTTCGATTCCCGGTCTGGTCAAGGAATTGTTCGTTAAGGAAATTTCATCGACTCCTTGGGCGTAGGGTATGATTTTTCTTGTCACACAATCATACTAATTCAAGAAATGGTACCTGTCATCCAAAGCTCTTAATTAGTAACTGTGGAAGTGCATTTACAAGACTAAGTTGAGAGAAAGAAATGAGCGAATTGTGAAAGCAATAATCTTGAAATGCTAAAGAAGAAGAAGAGGGTATTTGAAAGTATTTCGCACTATTTTCGAAACAGAATCCGTCATCTTGGATCACAAATCTTGAAACATCGGCATTGCAGGGCATTTGACAAAACTTCTCACTTTTTTCGAAACTGAAACCGAAAAAATGAATTCCAAAACGCCGTCGGATAACAATTTTAGCCTTAATTGACCGTTCCTGCAGGGTATTTGAAAATATTTCTCACTTTTTAAGCGGCATAACCTGTTATTTTGAATTCCAAAATGGCCATTCTGCCATTTCTGATCCAAAAATATCCACTTTGCGGGGTTTTCACAGGAATTCCCAGTTTTTATATAACCGGAAGCCAGCTTCCAAAACGGCGTCACATATACAACTTTGTCCAAGACGGCATCTTCCTAGATGGATAGGATCTCAAGATACAGCTTGTACAAGTTATTAATATGTACAATAGCGCCGAGTTGTGAACTAATTCTGGACTACTATACACCAACCAAAAGGCCTTGACCAACTGAACAAATTTGCTCAAGACAGTTAAAGCTTTTACATGGTAAATTTCGGACACTTTTCTTTCTGTTTAGATTTCGAATTACCAGGTAGAAGTGCGCAATCGAATTTTGTACGAATGGCAACAAAATCTGAATTTTTCGGTACGCGATCTTGCCAAAAAAACTGAAACTACATTAAAGTACCGTGTTTTGTGTTGTTAAATCATTTGATTGAAAAAAATGATATAAAAAAAGGAAATCTCCCCAAGACATCATCTGTCTAAAGTTAATAGTTTTCGAATTATCGATATTTGTCGCGAAATTTGTCCATTCGAACCAAAGTGCGGTGGGTGTATCTGAGGATACCGTACAGAACCTGAAGGTGAGTGTACCACAGAAAGTTTGAAAATTTAACAGAAAGAAGGATTAACATCTTAATCACCTGTTTCTAATGTAGACATAACTCTATTATTGTGAAATAAACAATCGGTTTTGTTGAATTTTGTGTAAACATGTTTTGCTGCTATTATTTTGGTATCCGAAATTGAACGCGGACAGGCTTAACTTTCCATTACACCAAGATCTTGATAAATTCCATGTTCGAATCAATCAATACAAACATTGCGCCTGCTAGTTAGCGCCACCTACTGAGCCAATCCCGATTTAATAAGACCACCACGAGGTAGCCCTTCCTTATTCATTTCCACAAGGCACCATGCATTTATTAGATGAAAATCGCAAGAATATTACACGTTCCAATTATTTTAATCCTCAAAGGATTAATTGCTTGTTGACAAGCGTTATTACCCGTAGTAACAAAACGTCAGATGGGCCTTAATTAATTAAGGCCCGTGATATGTTTCATTCTGTCAAACGCTTGTGAATAGGATAAGGTTGACAGATCCCTTCCCTTCACCAGCTTTCAGACAGTGTTGCCACCTAGAAAAGTCTGAAATCAATGTGTTTACACATTGAATGTCTCAAATTTTTTTTCGAGTACAGCTTCAAATGGAAAATAATCTGAAAACAATGATAAACAAAACTCAGTGTATCGTTTAATAAAACGAACCCTGCTGCCAACCCAACCCTTCACAAGTTCCTACCTCACGCCTCCACGAGTCATATGATCACAAAAGACTGCCAGCTGAAACATGGAGACGCTGGTTGGCGTAGCCTGGGCAATGTTGTCAATCTGACAATAGCGAAGTGAGAGGGTGCGACCGGTAAATCATATCATAATCTACCATTATCATATCTTACAGGTCTACCAGGTCATCAGGTATTATAAAATAATTTAACATTTAAAATTCATTTTTTTCTCATTGTCTAAATTTTCTGGTTCATAATGGATGCGGAAGTTTGTCTACAATTGCAACAAAACAGCAGTCGGCACAGATGTAATTTTCAGTTCATATTATAATATCCCTTGACTAAATATGTTATCATATACGACATTGTTTATTCATAACCATTATCAATCTTCTTTATCATCATCATTATCATTTTTATCATTACTGGTGTTTTCGGGATTTATATTTTAACAATTTTTTTTTTATAATTTCACCTAATAGGTTACATATACTTTTAATTATTAGTCTTATATGTCCAATTATCATTATGATTTAGAAGTATCTAGTGCCTTGAATAAAAGAAGCTGCAACAGAATCTATGGTAAGCTTTTGCACTTATTACCAAATGTATTTTTCAATTCCGGTTTGCAAATGGAGCTTTTTCCAAAGCTGAACTGTTTGCCATTCGGATAGTGTCTAATGTTACAATTCAATTTTTGACAGTACTGTATTATAACTCACAATATCATTATATTTGATGATATTGTTTTATTGATTTTACTTCTTAGATGATTTAAAAATTGCGTGTTGTTTTTTTATGTCCATTTGTCTTTAACTCCCTTACACAGGAGCAATAATTATTAGGCCAGCAAAAATAAAAGCGTATTGCTGTTATAAAATCAACATCAAGCAGCAAATAATGACTATGGCAACAGTAAATTAAAATGTATAGATGTTATTTTTGTATAATTTAACAAACTTTTTTACGATACCGCAAATCAAGATTTTAGGGAATTGCTGCTATCGCTGAAAACAAACGAAAACGTGCATAAGCGCAAAACCACAGAACTCTACACTTTAACACTTTACAACATTTCTTACATTTCAGGATCCACCAAAGGGAGATCATAAATAATAGATACCGAGTGATTACAGTATTTTTCATTTACATAAATATATACACTATTATATAAATATTTCATGGGAATGGGAGGGACCATCAGGGCACCCGAAGCACTCTGGATGGGGAGAGTGGGAATGCCAACTCCCCATTGCTAACAGTTTGTGAATAGAGGGCTCTTCTCTCCGCCCATTGGGGCATCCTTATGTTAGATAGCTTGCTCTTTTAACCAATTGTTCAATCTTGTTGTTGGAAGGAGATTCTTTATTTCCCTGTGGATACGTATTTATAAGAGATGTTGCCTATCGTTCCACCCAACCCCTGTTTGGCCCTTCATACAATGGCATGATTAGGATAATCAGTGGTTATTAAAGCTTGCTCAAGTCTAACAGCGAGGAGAGCTCACTGCTGTCGGGACTTAGTTTCCGTGCTACAATGGGTGGTAGTACATATCATACATCATACATACAACATATGACTTTATTTTAGGCTCAAATATGACCAAAAAAGCGCAAATAATCGATCTTTTTATGGCATCTTTTAGGTCGCGTAAGAAGTTTTGAAGATGCACTGCATAACATGCTTTTAACAAGACGATGTCTTATCTAGGTACTTTATAGCATCACAAAAACCAATAGGTTATAATCAAGTTATTAAAAAGTAAAACTAAATGCAGAAATACATTAACACAAAATTCAATCCAACAAGTGTCAAACTAGCAGATGCTAGCACAGATCGAATTTGACAGTAATGTTTCTACACGGTGTTCAATAAGTTCGGATACACTTTCAAAATTTGTTAAAAAATGAAAACATGTTTTTTTATTTTTGGATTTATGTTATTGAAAGCTATGTTTACAAGGAACGTTTACAACATTTCTCTTGGAATGACCCCCCTTTGTACTCCTTAACGAGCTTCAAACGTTTCTCGAACGCGTCGCAGGCAGCACGCACGGACTGCATGGGCATTTCGTCCCAGATTTTGAGAATTACCGTCTTGAAATGATCCAAAGTGCTGACCTTGTATTCGTTCAGCTTCGCCATCATATAGGACCAAACAAAAAAGTCGAGAGGATTCAAGTCCGGGGAGCTGGGAGGCCACAAAGTTTTGTCCAGAAAGTCGGTTAAATTGTCCCGACACCAGGCTTGAACCACATTTGCCGTATGGGCTGGTGCACCGTCCTGCTGGAACACGTAGTGCTCATCGCCGTAGAGGCTTCGGAGACTGGGGGCAACAACCTTTTCCAAAACCTCAGTTTTGTAGTACGCCGCGTTGATTTTGACGTTTTTTCAATAAACACCAAGGGTAGCTTACCACGTTTGCATACTGTCCCCCAAACCATCACCGACGCGGCACTTTGGAACCGAGGGATGTTTATATTGGATTCAGGAATGCTGTCCCTCGATGGCGCCCACACCCGGTCATTTTGCACATCAGTGCGGCTGCTGCAGCACGAACAGTTTCTCGTCCGAAAAACAAACTCCTGACCAGCGTGCCGAGAGAGGATCCTCTTAGCTCGATCCATCCGCTTTTTGCTGGTAGCCTCCGAAACGCCATGGACCTTACGTTTTTGTAAGGCCTGAAACCAAGGTCCTTGGTGAGTATGGTGTGAGCGGTTCCAATGGAAACGTTGAGATCTGCAGCCGTTTTCCGGATTGAGCGGTTCTTTTTGCGCCGAATTCGCTCCCTCACGATCTTGATGACCCGTGGCGTCCTCGCTGAACGCAGCCGACCGGATCTCGCACGGTCATTGGTCGAGGACGTCTCCCGGTATCGCCTGATGGTCGTGTAGACAAAGTTCCGCTTTGACCCCATGCGATTTCAGCAGCCGGAATATATCGCCGGGTCGCTCACCGTTCAAAAAACGCTTAATTACGAAGTCCCGATACTCTTTCATCGCGCGCTAACAAACGAACAACAACTAACAGAATGTCAACACCGCGCACATTCGGTAGCGTATGAATGAAGCTAAAGCTGACACCAATACCAATGCAGAATATGTACATGGCGCATACCTACGCAATGATGAAAACTTGTATTCGAACTTATTGAACACCGTGTATAATATAATGAATATATTCAAGAATTCCCATTCGTTTTTATAAATGTTTCATGTTGATTAACAAGCAGACCTAGCCTATTTGCAAGATATCTTCTTAAGAAACGGTTACAGAATTGGTTTAACTGCAAGAAAAAAACTCAAACTCAAAACTCAAATAATTTACAATGGACCATCATGAATATGTTATTAGACTGCTCTCAAGATTTTTTTTGGACTCAATTCCAACCTAACGCCATAGCTATGGACAAAATTACAGTGCCGGTTGAAAACTTGATTATAATTATCACCAAATGTTTCGAAAGCTGCGTTTTTTTGTCGATGATTGAGATGATACATTTTCAGTAAGAAAGACATTTTTTCGATAATCGACAGTGTAGACCATGTGTCTAATCCATCATGACGATTTTTGATGATTCCAACAGCAGAGATGCTTCAAACTGGCAAAATATAAGAGAATTTTCTGTTGATTTTTTTAATCTTTAGAACGGGGCATAATTTATGCAAGAGTAAAACCAAAACTTGCACCCTAAAAGCTGCCTCGCATGTGATATTTTGTTAAGCATTGTGAGCATTAACAATCTTTAAATTTCTGATATTTATTAAATAATGATTAGGCCAAAAACGATTCCAATTTTTTTACTATGAGTTTTGCATATACTCCTCATAAACAAACATAATTTTCTCAATTATAACAATCTAAACAATCTTTGTTAGCTTCTGTTCGTTTGACATTTCTCAAACTAGCATGTCATGTTCATGTGTTTCTGCAATTGTTCATACTCTAAAATTACTTGATTATTACCTTTTTGTTATTATGATGCTAGAAACTACTAAGATAAGACATCATCATGTTGAAAGCATGTTATTGAAAGCATCTTGAAAACGTACTATTAGTCCTAAATCGGTATCTAAAAACTTCTTGTGTAACCGTAAAGATGTTTCAAATAGATTGATTTATTGCGCTGTTTTGGTCATATAAGATACCAAAAATAAGTTATCTGTACTAGAAAAATACATGAGATTATGTCTTAAAGATGAATTATTGATCATTACATAACAAGTTGTGTTACTTGGAAAGCATCATCCGGTGCTTTTCTGTTCAATAACTACACGGACACCAATTTCATCAATTTGAATTAAAAGTATCGATGATCAATTGAAATATCAGAATCACTTAAAGTAATTAGAAAGCATGTTTCGAACGAACACAACAGTTTCTGAATCAAATTCAAGGCATGTTAATTTCAATACATTCATCGGGTAGGTCAATTTGACCGTGTACTTCTTTCTCCAGAATGTAAGACCGAGGCAAAGTTTCGACGCTCGCAACATGAGCCAATCCTCACATTTATTGGAAGGTTATTTGCTCGATTCCACTAGTGCAACTCTGATCCAAGTTCTTGAAAGTGGAACCTGTTAGCATTCAAGCCAAATCCAAAATGAAGATAACCAAGATTCAAAGAATAAATAAAATAAATTTAGAATGCAACCAGTTAAACCCAAAATTTGTACGTTTATTCTAATAATTCATATGTTCAAAATAAACACAATATGATTTTTATTACAAATATTGATGTCACTTGGTTTTCAACGTAGAATATGTTTGAAATAAGGTTTATTTTTGCGGCCAGAATAAACTAAAAAAAAAAATATCCACATTTACGCCTGTCAAAAAACATATTTTTCATTTAATTATTTAATACACAATTCGACACAACTGACAAATTCAAGAATCTTTCTGAGCCTAAATCTCAAGCTTTAAACGTGCTGTAAAAAATGAGTTTCATGGCAAACTATAACCATCAAAAAGATAAAGATAGCGAAAACATGGCTTGACAGCTAAATTATAAAAAATATTACATAAGCCTACGCATTAATAGCGGACTAGTCTTAACAGAAATCCCTTCCTCATAAACCATGAAGACAATACGTAACCAATGGCAGATATACATCAAGTAACATTTAATTCCCATCACGTACATCGAAAACATCCTAAATTCCAACGACATATCACGTCCAATAGCTGCCACTACGTCAGATCGAGCAATCTTTGCCATTCCGGTGGTCACCCAGCCTCAACCCCCGTCATCCCAAATAGTCCTACCGCAATCATATTCAATATTTATGACAACACACTACTACGGCAATATAATCAAGCGAGTGATTGATTCCACCCGCCAAGAGAGCAACATGGAAAACCATTAAACACGGAAAGAGCCCCGTTCCCTCGTGTTCATGTCATGTGAGTATGTAGTCACTTTGTTGGATGTCCATTCCGTCCATTCGTTGGCAGCTGATCGCCATCAGCTTGGAAAGATAAGAATCATGTACCTTTCGGACCTCATACCTCTGAAGATGGTCCGGTTGTTCGCGGTGTGTTAACACCGCTGAATCGGTCAAAATCTCGGCCCCTTTCCTCGAATGTCTTCATCCTTCCTCGCCAGGAGAGAGAAAACAAAACCCTACGACCATATATGATAGCCTTGTGAGCCGACACTGTTGGTCGTAAAGTGAATGTAATAATTGCCGGATGACTTGGGACGAAGGAGGTTTATTATGTTGTAACAATCATGCGACCAGATCACATGTGTACCAATTTGGTCAGAATTGCATCATTTATGAATGAGACTTTTAACGATTGTTAATTAGTTTCACAAAAGAGGAAATTTTAAAACCCGCACTAGACTATTCAAAGCCTTGAAAAGTCGACTGCATCGTCGGAAAAGCGATTTCGTGTCCGACCTTCGCCTAACCTTGCACAAGCATCGTTTTCTATTGCTCTCACTCATTTTCGACACACCCAACTGACTAAAGCAGAAATCAGTCAACCATACCCGCTGCAATTCAAGGAAATGCTGTGGCCCTGGACTGTGGTCCGATGAGAGGTGAGAAAGGGGCAACGCGCATCCTCACGGACCCCGACTAAAGTGGCTTAGCCTGCGTGCTCACACCAATCGAAACCCGATCTATTACTAAGTTACGGTGCAGCGAACTGCTGGCAGCTATTGCTATTATTGGGCAACGCATAAACAAAACCAACTGACTAACTGACCGACTGGCTCTAGAGACCAACATACCGTCGCAGCACCTAAAAGTTTCGTGTGTGTGGCCTAATATTTTCACCTTCGAGCGATTTCCGACGCAGAGCCTTTGAAATGTGGATGGAGAACCGTTTTCCGGCCGGTCGGTGGTGGTCAACCACGAGCTTGCTGTAAACACAATTCATTAACGTCAATGAAGTTAATCGTACGGTTTCGATTTTTATTTTTCGGAACCTCAAGCCGATCGATCCGGACGCAAGTGGATGATTGAGTACCCTATTAAAAAGTACGCGGCGAATCCGAATTTTGACCATCTGGGGAGTTATTTGGTTTGCGTATTATTTATATTGCCACATCGAATGGTACCATGAAACAACAGCAAAACTGCATTAGTCGTTAGCCTCATGCACGGGCCGGGCCATTTCTAATGCCTCTAGCGGCTAGTGGCTAAGCAACTTTACAAAGAAAATTGTGTTCAATAAGCGGCTTGAGAGTAAATGTTGATGATTGGTTATTGTGACCGACCAAGGTGGCAGTACAGTTTTTTTTTATAATTGTGAGCAGTGCTGCGCTTGAAAAGCAGTTGAAGTTCACCGTCAAGGTTGGCCTTAGCGGAGATGAATGAAAGAAGTTGTGTTTTGAACACCTATGCGAGCTCACCCAACCAGATTTATTATTCAGAGAATGGCTGGTTTAAATCCCGATCTTGGAGATGATTCTTTCGACTTGGGAATTCCTTCGACTTTTAAAGACATACGCTATCAATAATTGCAATATTCAGGGATTAGTAATAATATTGAAGTCTCGCGTACCCCTTCAAAATATCCACCAAACAGTGCTTGCCAAACAAAAATGCAAATGGTGACACGCGAAGACCTAAGCAACCACAATGTGATGTAGAAGGATATGTTCGCTCATCGCCATGAGGCACCAAGAGTACAGTAATGTTAGCTAGAATGAAAGATATGAAGAGAAAGTGTTGAAAGTTCCGTCAGTGTACGGTAGATTGAAAATAGAACAGAAGTAATGAAAATTGAGCGAAAGGGCATGGGTAAAGTAGAACTCGAACCAACGACGAAGCGCGTACAAATTTCCCTTCGTTTAAATCAAGCCAAAAGGAGGCGTAAATTGTTGAAATGAATTAGATTTATGTAGACTAGTATAAATATGATCTGGCAGTAGGCCATGGAAATTTGAATTCTATTATATAACCACCCATGTCACCCCACTCTGTCTCTTTCTCCAATAAACGTTCGACTTGTTACCATCGTGTTTCTCATCAGGTTATGGGCCCTCCGCGTTACCATAGCAACTGCGACCTCGAGTAAGCACGTGTTCGGCAAAGAAAATTTTCACCCGTGACGGTTAAGTTCAGTAGCGAAGCGGCGTTATTTTTCGGAACAAAAACGGTGTAATCTTCGCGGAAACGGAAATGGAGGACGAGCGGACGCAGCGCGTGTACCTGTTCGACGGTCGAATTTCTCGAATTGAGCTTCCGGATGGAGTCGTACCTGGAAGAGTTGGGTTTGCTCCATTGCATCGAGAAGACTCTGGAAGCAGAAGATTTATTCCCGGATGATGCAGGGGACACGGCAGCGGTGAAGAAAGAAAAGGAGGACAAGCGGACCAAGCGGAAGCAAGAAGACGCGAAGTGCAGGTCGATCCTGATCCACAAGATAGCGGATTCCCAGTTGGAGCGCGTCCGTTTGCAAAAGTCCCCAAGAGCGATTTGGACCACGTTGCAGCATTACTACGAGACAAAAGGAGTCTCGGGCGTATTCTATTTGCTGAAACAGCTGGCTGGAATGAAGTACGACGAGCGACGACCGTTGAGGAGCATATTATGGCTTTCGAAAAGACCATCCGAGAGCTAGAATCGGCGGAAATCAAGTTCGACATGCCGGTGGTAATTTTCTTCCTGCTACAGTCGATGCCGAAATCGTGCGACCAGATCATCACGGTGCTTGAGACGCTACCGGTGGAACAGTGCTCGATGGAATTCGTCAAGTCGAGACTGCTCAGTGAGGACGTAAAGCGACAGCACAACGGGGACAGACCGGAATCGACCACAGCTTTCGCTGGAAGAAGCGGTAAGTTCGTGATCAAGTGCCATGCTTGCGGAAAACCCGGGCACAAGCGCGTGAATTGTCCGGAAAATGCGAAACAAGATCGCCATACACCGAAGACGGACAAGAAGAAGAAGAGCAAGGCGCACGTGGCGGAACCGGGAAGCGATGTGGCGTTCATGACCAGTTGGTGGCGACTCAACCGGTTGCAAATTTCGTTGGATTTTGGACAGCGGCGCATCGGAGCACATGGTAAGCGACAAGAGCTTTTTGGAAAATGTGCGCACATTGGATTCGCCCATCGTTATCAACGTCGCCAAGTCGGGAGTGTCGCTGACCAGTCGTGTGGCCGGCGAAGTGAAAATGGTATCCAATGTCCGGGAAAGCAGCTAACCTGCACGATGTACGACGTTCTGTTTGTGCCAGGATTGTACGCCAATTTGTTCTCCGTTAAGCGAGTCGCTGAGCGTGGAATGGAAGTGACTTTGGCCAGGATGGTGCACGAATCACGCGTGGTTCCGAAGTGGTGTGCACTGCGAGTCGGAAAGGTCGGCTGTACGAGTTGGATGTGGAAGTGCCGAAGATCGAAACCGCCATGGCCGCTGATCGAGAAGTAAGTTGACGTTGTGGCATCGTAGGTACGGTCATATCGGGAACGCTGGCCTGATGAAGCTCATCCGAAGCGAAATGGTTGAGAGCATCGATGTTGCTGGAGCTTCAAACCGGATGCAGGTGTTTGTGAGCCGTGTGTGATGGGGAAGCAAACGAGGCAACCTTCGAAGAAGCAGTACTACCTCGTTCATCTCGGCCGTTGGAGTTGATTCACACCGACGTCTGCGGTCCGTTCACACCAGCCTCATGGGATGGCCAGAAGATTTTCGTCAGTTTCATCGACGACTACCACGCACTTCACGGCGGTGTATCCGCTCAAATCGAAGGGCGACGTGCTGGATGCTTTCCGGAAATATGCTGCAATGGCTACCGCACATTTTGGCACTCGAATCGCCAGGTTGAGAAGCGACAACGGCGGTGAGTACATTAATGCGAAGTTTATCCATTTTTGTGAGGAGACAGGAATCGTGATGGAGCCATCCGTGCCGTATACGCCGCAGCAGAACGGCGTCGCCGAAAGAATGAACAGGACCATCATGGAACGAGCCCGATCGATGTTGGACGACGCGGGCTGCAATCGATGGATGTGGAACGAGGCGGTTCTGACCGCTGTCCATCTGATCAACCGAAGTCCCACTACTGCCCTAGCCGAGAACAAAACGCCGTACGAGATGTGGTTCGGGCACAAGCCAAATGTGTCCCGGCTGCGTGTCATTGAAGCAAGCATTTTGCCACGTTCCGAAGAGAAGCGGACGAAGCTTGACGCGAAGAGTCAAGTGTGCTACTGGTCGGCTACGGTATCAACGGGTACCGCGTGTGGGATCCTAGTGCGACGGAAGGTCATCATCGCTCGGGACGTCGTCGTGGAAGAACCAGCATCGAAACGTCGTATGGAAGAGTATACGAATGACCACCTAGTGTCCGACCGCCCGGAAACGCTTGAAGAAGAACCGGAACAACGAGGTGAACCGAATCCTGATCCTGATCCAGAGCCAATCGAGAAATCTGACGATGAAGCTGCTGGCGGGCACGAAACAACGACTGAAGAAAGTACTGATGAAGACGAAGCTCCAGTTCGGCGAAGCGAGCGGCCTCGCAAACAGCCGGCTCGTTACTCCGACTACGACATGTGTGCAGCATTTGCGTTGAATGCGGAAAATTACGTGGAAGCATTGCCGGACAACATCAACGAGCTTCGAAGCGCGACGATTGGCCGGAATGGAAGCGTGCGATCGGCGACGAGATGCGGGCGCTCAAGAAGAACCACACGTGGGACCTCGTGGACCTCCCTCCTGGTGCTCGAGCAGTGCCCTGCAAGTGGGTGTTCAAAATCAAATACCTGGACAACGGCTCAATCGACAGGCACAAGGCAAGGCTCGTGGCCAAGGATGTTCTCAGCGTCAAGGCTACGATTACCAGGAAACCTATGCTCCCGTGGTGCGTATGACAACCGTCAGGACTCTACTGGCGGTGGCGGTGCAGAAAAACCTCCATTTGCACCAGATGGATGTGCGCCACGGCGTTCCTCAACGGAACGATATCGGAAACCGTCTGCCGTGCGGCAGCCACCAGGATTTGAGAGGGGGAACAAGGTGTTCAGGTTGAACAAATCCTTATATGGCCTGAAGCAGGCACCGCGTAGCTGGAACGAGCGGTTCCAACAATTTTGTCCTGAAGCTTGGTTTCCGGCGCTCACCATACGATAGCTGCCTGTATACGAGGAAGGTCAACGGCGTGTGGATGTACCTGGTACTGTACGTCGACGACATCGTGCTGGCATCAAGTTCCCTGGAAGAAATACGGAAGATTAAAGAGATGCTGAAGAACGAGTTCGAGATGGACGACATGCAGGAGCTGAAAAACTTCCTGGGCATGCGGATTCAGTACAATATGGCAGAAGGTACGTTGCTACTGAATCAAACTAAATATGTTTCTGCTCTGTTAAAGCGCTTCGGCATGCAAGACTGCAAGCCGGCGTCGATCCCTTGGACGCCAATCTCAAGCTGGAGAGGGGTAAGGATGGTGAGGAATCGACAGCAGCATCCATACCGGGAGCTTGTAGGTTGCTTGACCTACTTGATGCTGACATCTCGTCCTGGCATAAGCATAGCGGTGAACTTCCTGAAGCCGCTTCCAGAGTGGCGCAACCGATGTGCACTGGAGCCACCTCAAGCGCGTGTTGCGGTACCTCCAAGGAACCAAGCATCTATGCTTGGAGTATCGACGCGACCCTGGTGCCGATCCAATCGTTGGATTTGCGGATGCGGATTGGGGTAGCGACATGGACGACCGTCGCTCAACGAGTGGCTACGTGTTTCAAGTCTACGGCAATACCATCTCGTGGACGACACGCAAGCAGGCGACGACTTCGTTGTCATCGACGGAAGCGGAATACGTTTCGCTAAGCCAGTCATCTTGCGAGGCGATTTGGTTGCGGAATCTGCTCACTGAATTCGGCGTCAACCTGAACGCACCTTTGGTGATCTACGAGGACAACCAGTCCTGCATACATATCGCCGAAGAACCTCGAGACCAGAAACGGATGAAGCACCTGGACATTCGCTACAACTTTGTTAGGGAGTGTATCCAAAACGGCGTCATCAGAGTGAACTATATTCCGACAGGAGACCAACTGGCGGACGTCTTCACGAAGGGCCTACCTGTTGCTGCTTTTCTGAAGCATCGATCCACACTAGGTCTAAGAGGGGTGTTGAAATGAATTAGATTTATGTAGACTAGTATAAATATGATCTGGCAGTAGGCCATGGAAATTTGAATTCTATTATATAACCACCCATGTCACCCCACTCTGTCTCTTTCTCCAATAAACGTTCGACTTGTTACCATCGTGTTTCTCATCATAAATAACGCAATTGGTTGTAGTCTTTGATGCGCCATCCAACAATGTTTGCAATATTTCATACAACAGGCTTGATTCTGGCGTTATCTGGCTTAAATATCCCATTATTTTCTGCCGAATGCATTCGCTTTATGTGCATAAGATAACGCAGAAAATTTAATGTTTCTATTTATCAGTGTACTTTGTCCGGATTTTGGTGTGAACGGCCTTTATTTGGGATATCAGAATATCTGAAACAGTCATACGGTTGCGGTAAATGACTTTATTTCAAAATTAATAACCTTTTTGAATCAACGATTGAATTACAAAAAAAAAAACATTTTTATGTCTGATGGCGTTGGTATAAAAATAATTACTGCTCGAAGCGAGAACCAGTCGAACTGACGTTCCATAGCTGTGAAATTCAGGAGGATCGTATCTACACTTTGATTGTTATTTTTTGTATTCTCCCATGCGCGGAAGTAACGATCTTTGATGAAGTTTGCAGAAGCAGATAATTTATCATCTCCATGCGAAGCGCTAGGAGTGGATGGTAATTTATTGCTAGAACGAATAGACATGAAGAGAAAGTGTATGGATAGTTCCGTATAGGGCAACGGCAGGCTTTGAAATTGAAAGATACATGTTTGAAAACGAGCTGGGGGCATTTGAACGGTAGTATCCGATCAGGCGAATAACCCTTTGCCATACTACCTCATGCAGGGTAGGCAAAGGGGGAAATCCCCTTTACTGGCAAAAGGCTATGGACCGATCGGGCTCTTATACTGTTTGTTTGTTTGTTTTTTTGTTTATTTGCGACACTTTACACATTCGTGTGCATTCGTGTCGGAAAAGATGAGCTTAGATGTACAGAGTGGTTGAATATACAGAGTGGTTTTTAGTTTCTAATTTCTTCTTCGCTTATTCAAAATTTCCTACTTTTTCTTCTCTTTCATCTTGACTTCACTTCGTTTCTTCTTTTTCGTCAATTTCATCGGTGGTTATGTAGCGACTAATCAGTTATTTCCTCCGGGTGGAGGAGTGGTATGCCGTGGTTTCAACTGACTATCGTTTGGAGATACCGCTGCGACTTGGCTGTGACCTGGAAAGATCACCGAGACAGTACCTGATGGTGATTTAATAAACTGTGTACTGACTTGTGGGACGCCAGTGTCCCACAGTGCCAGCTGCAGCTAAAACTACTACACATTATTTGCAGATCTACCGGCAACAGTCGGCACTGGGGAAAGGCCTTGTGTAGTTCTGTCGATAGCTTTGCTTTCGTGAGATTGGTAGTGTTTGCTGGTGTAAGGCGGTGAGCTGGGCATGAGAGGGCTACCCCTCTCCCTGCCGTCTATCCAAATTTTCCGTAGCCGGTGCGTGCTCTGCGTTCTTCCTAAAGCTGTTTAAGCAGTCCAGTTTGGTGCAGGAATACCAGGAGTTTTGCCTTCGCTGTTATCGCATCATGCAGCTGGTGAGCTGATGTCGAATGCTGGCGTTCTGTCGCGAACTTTCGACAGTGGAGAATAATGTGCCGCACGTTAGTTTCGATTCCGCAGCATTCGCAGATGGGCGGTGTGTCCTTTTTCAAAAGAAAAGAATGGGTCAGCCGAGTGTGGCCGATCCTGAGGCGTGTTAGCGCACGTTGGTCGGCTGGGTTGGCCTGGTCTATCCACCTGCGCGTGTCGTATTTTACTTCCCTCAGTTTTGCGTCCTTAGCCTCGTACCACTGTTGGTCTCATCGGCGTCTTATCGCTTGTTTCACTGCTCGCAGTGCATCTTCGCCCGGAATAGCCATATCTTTGACAGGTTCTTCTCTAGCCTCGTTTGCTAGTCGATCAGTTTGAGTGTTTCCGTTGATCCCAGAATTTCCCGGAATCCAACAGAAGCGAACGAGTTTGTTACGCACAATCTCTTCGATTTCTTGAATCCACGGGTGCTTCTTCCCTAGTAGCACACTTGTTGCCATTCAGTTAAGACAACATAAATATGACTTGCTAAGTCATAATCAAGTTACTACAACTAACTATGCTACTTGGGTTCCTGATTCTAGGGCCAGAAGACAACTGGCTGAATCCGTAAGGATAACCATTTTGGCACTGACGTTCGCTATCGAAAGCGCTCTCTTAATGGCGTACGCTCTGCCGAGAAAACACTGCACGCTTTCGGTAGGCTGAACGAATCTGCGAGGCCAGTCATGCAAAATGCGGCTCCAACGGTGTCTTCACTTTTCGAAACATCGGTGTAGACCACCGTTGACCTGTGGAATCTGGTTGCAAGCAGCTATTGGACGAATGGACGGACTCTATCCGGTGGATCACCGGCTCGTACACTTCGCTTTACATTCTATACTGTCGATGGTTTACGTGCGTGCCATACACGATCGCCCCATCTCGTCGAATGGTCGACAGTAGGAAGTTCGGTACCCGTTACATCAAGTAACCGTTACAGCTTCGGCCATAACCGAAATGATTGGGCTGGTCACAAACGCTCCGGAAGCGTATCGTACCATTTTGTTGTACGCTGGGGCTAGGGTCTGCAGGGTATCCGGTCCTCCTCGGCTCTCTAATCCAACACCGTAGATCAACTTCGCAGTGACTAGTGCCGAACCCACCTGCAGCAAGGTTGCTGGGTTGCCACGCGGGAGTTTCGCTCCGATCATCTGCAATATCCGAAGTCGAGATTCACATGCTTTCTCCACCGCTTTACAGTGCGGCTTGAACGTCAAAGTTCGGTCCAGCGTGACAGCAAGGATTCTCAGACGATTGGTCTTCGGGATGGGGGTTCGATCGATTGTGACCTCTTGCGGCGGCTCTCGACGCGCATTAGGGCTGCAGTAAAATGTCTGTGACTTCATTGCGGATATGGCAAACCCCATGCTTTTCACCCACTTGTCCACCGCTTTGGCAGTGGCCTGCAGCATTCCCCTTTCGCATGTCGTACCACGAGGAGGATGTCGTCGGCGTACAAAAGAATATCGCAACGAGGAATAGTGTCACAGACAGTACGGAACCTTGTGGCACTCCATTCTCCAGTGGGTACTCACGAGACTTGTGTCCCCTTATGGACACTTGGAACGTCCGTTCTGAGAGGAAACTCTGCAGCAGATTCAGCATCCGACCACGTATTTGCCAAGACTTTAGCGTTCGCCTTCGACAGGTCCAAAGACGCTATCAGGCAGTGTTCGTCGGTAGTAGGCAGCGATCGTTCAAGTTCGGCAAAATACGTGTCGGTGCCGCGTCCTGCACGAAAAGCGTGCTGTCGCTTGTCGAGCGTAGAGTCCACTTGACTCTAGCTCGGTGATTAGCCGTCGATTGATGATGCGCTCGAAGAGCTTCGCCATGCAGCTGGTGAGCGATATCGGTTGGAAGGCATTCGGTCCGGATTCGTGGCAGTTCGGCTTCGGTATTGGTTCGACAATGGCATTCCGCCAGCTGGCGAGAAACTCGCCACTGTGCCAGATATCGTTCATCAGATTGAGGAGTGTCATTTTCACAGACAGCGGAAGACGTTGCAGCAGAGGATACCCGATCGAATCTGGGCCTGTTGAGGCACCTCGCCCTTTGTCGAGGGCACACAGAAGTTCGTTCATGGTGATTTCGATGTTATACACATCGTTGTTGTGCGAGAAATCTATGGACCCTCGTTCAGCTACCGCTTTCGCCATCTGGAATGATGGAGGATAGCTTGAAGTCGCCGACCTTTCGCAATAAACGTTCGCCAGTTCTTCTGCCACTTCTTCGGGGTCGTCAGTGAACCCGTTCGATCGCTTAAGGATTACCGGTCGCTGTTGCCGATTGCCACGCAAGTTGTTCACTGTCCGCCATAATTCGGTTGCCGTGCTACTCGGTGATATCTCCCTTACGAAGTTTTGCCACGACTGTTCCTTCGCTTTGTTGACCACCTTTCGTGTCGCTGCTCTTGCTTGCTGGAACCTCGCCAATGCTTCGGGTTGATCTGGATCGGATTGTTGAAGACGTCGGAGAGATCGAAGGCCCTTTCGCCGCTGTCAGATTGCTGCTTTTGTTTCGGGGCACCACCACGGTACCGCCTTCGGTCCGATTCACCTACTGTTTCGTGGTATGGACTTTGCCGCTGCTGCGATAATTTTTCCGTGAAGCTGCATACGTCCTACTCGGCCTCTGACGTGATGGTTTCCACTGTAAGTCGCTCGTACAACGACCAATCCGCTTGGTCGTAAAGCCACTTCTGTCGATCGATTATTCATCCAACCAGGGATGGACACTGTGATCGGAAAGTGGTCGTTGTTGTGTGTGTTCTCCAGGTGAACCTAGGAGCAAGATTCTCGGAGCAGATGCTAACATCGATAACCGAAGTGTTTCCCGTAGCCGGGTCGATGCGAGTATGCGAGCTGTCGTTCAACACCACCAACTGTTTGCTCAAAGTCGTGTCAGCGATATATTGGCCTAACGAGTTCGATTGGTGCGATCCCCACGCGAGATGGTGCGCATTAAAGTCCCCAAAAAGTAGCACTGGACCTTCCAGCTGCTCAAACAACTCACCCAATGCAGCCTGACACTGCGCAAAACTCGGCGGAATGTAGACCGACACTACAGTAACCTGTATCGGTGTGTGGATGCATACAGCGATGAGGTGCAGGGTGGCATCGATCTGCAAACGCTCAAATGGTATACCTTCCCGGACGGCAAGGCCAACCCCGTGTTGCCAGTAGTGAACGCTGTTCGATTCCAGAAGTAGCGTGTAGTGCCTGCCGACGAAGTCTGGTGGGGCGACGGTATGGTTCGCTTTCGTCTCCTGTAGAGCCACGACGCAAGGCTCGAGCTCGGCGATGAGGAGTTTCAGTTCGCTGATATTGGCCCTGAGGCGACGCAGGTTCCACTGTAGTGCGAAAACGCCATCGGGGTGACTACCCGGAACGGAATGGGTGGCAGACGACGAAGTGGATTCTGTTCGCATCGGCGGACCGTCTGTGGGAGAAAAAAAGTGGTGCGATAGCCTCCGCAGGTGTTTGTACAAAATTCTGACTTGCCTGGGGGGCGCTTTGTCCCACAGTACCAGCTGCTGTCGAAACAATTACATTAGTTCTGCCAACACCGACAACAGCCGGCACTGGGAAAGCGCTTTGTGTAATATTTCTTCGACGAGACGGGCCTTCTCCGGGTGAGAGAACTGCTGCGATCTGGTGATCTGAAATTTTTTTCGAGACAGTATCTGCATACGGATTGAAAAAAACGAGTACTGACCTGTGGGATGCTTTGCCCCACAGTGCCAGCCATTGCCGAAACTACTTACTACACGATTGCTTCTAGATACACCGGCAATAGCCGGCACCGGGGAAAGACTTTGTGTAGTTTTGTCGACTGTTTCGCTGTTAAAGATGATGCTTTCATAGCTTGTAGGTGCTGGATGCTCTATGTTTGCTGGTGTAGGGCGGCGGCCAGGGTATAAGAGGGCTACCCCTCCCCCCTGACGTCTATCTCGGAATCTCGGAGAAGTGTTGTTGTTTGCGTTAGTTATTTCTGTGTTTAGCCTATCCGTTTGTGTAGGGCGGCGGTCAGGGCAAAGAAGGGCTACCTCTTCCCCCTGCCGTTTATCCCAATTTTCCGATATCGTGGTATAATAAGTGTTTCCATCGGCAACGCAGGTGAATTTACTATCAACGGGTTGGGGTAAGACGTCCCGGATGACTCCTTCAACCTGCCGTACTTGCGTCGGAAGAGGTACTACACTTTCCCTACTTCCGAACCGATTTATCTCGTTGTCCGTGTTCGTGCCTTGGTTGTCGTTGTGGTCCATGCGATGATGGGGAGCGGAAGTATCGAAGACTTTTACCAGGGGGGGGCCTGCGGTACTTCCAACTCCTCGCTAGAGAAGTCCATTTCCGTGAGGTCATGGGTGACGGCGGTTTTTTTTGGTGGCGGGCTCAGGTCCGGTGAGGTGACTGGTTTATTATAATTATATTTCGGGGGGCGTCCACGCTTTGATTCTTGAACAGCTGAAGAGTTGAGCCCAGACGTCGTGAGGGCTGGTCGTTGCTCACGACTGTGGTGCGACTTTTCTTGGCTGATGGTTTCGCTGTTGTGGCTTGGTTTTCCTTGGGCGGCTTGCTGCTTGATCTGCTTGATGAAAGCCATCATTTGATCAATGCGGTCGTCTTTCTTCTTAGCCTCTTCCAGTAATCGGGCAATTTGTTCATCTTTTTTTGCCACGGCTGCTTCGAATTCCTTCAACTTTCGTTCTATCGCATTCTGCTGTGCAGCAACTTGCACGTAATTTCCTCCAGTTCGTAATTCGACGCGTTTTCTGGCCTCCGGGAAACTCGCATTCTCATTCACCTTTATTTTAATAATCTCGACTTCCTTTTTATGTACCGGACACTGGCGGTTGGTCGGTCGGTGGTTTCCTTTGCCGTGATGCCCCATGCACTACACTCTTCTTCCCCGTGAAAATTGCCTGAGCAATTATAACAGTGCTGTGGTCCGGGGCATCGGGCACGAGTATGACCGTAGCTGAAACATCCGTAGCATTGGGTTCGGAAAATATGGGCGGGTTGCGTGTTGCCATGGCCAGAGGCCGATTTTTATATACTCCGGATAGGTTGTCTTGCAAAACGTCAGGATCAAAGCGGTAGTATTTACTCTCTTACCGTTCTCGTTCTTGATGATTCGTTGGACGCGGATAACTTTATCCTGAATTAGCTCTTCTAGGATGTATTTTTCCTCCATATTGAGTAGGTCGTAGCACGAGATTATACAGCGGCTGACGTTCAGATTCGGGTGCGGGGCAACTTCCACTTCGGTTCCGTCGATGTTTGTCAGTTGCATCAGCTTGGCAACTTGAGCCAGATCGCGGATACTCAAAGTGTATTTGGTCCCCTGAGCCTCAGTTCTGGCATTCTCAATCGGACCAGCACAGGCCTCAACTGATTTACCGATTACGAAAGGGTTTTTCGGGAGAGGAGTTTCGTTTTTGCCAGTTTGCTGAAGGAAAGTCAATTCGCCAAATTAATTTAACGGGTCCATATATGCCGGAAGTCTTTGTTTAACAGGCCCTCCCGGGTCGCCGCTACTAGCGGCCCCCATCTTAGCTTACGTCGGAGCTACACAATTGGCCACGGTCACCCGTTACCTACCCCAAACAAACGAAAGCAAGGTAAAAATTAAACGTTCTTACCTACTTTGTCCCTTCGACGTATATTTTACGTACGTGTACGTAAAATTTTGTGCCCCAGTGTATCCACACATTTCTGCAGGACACTGTTGCACACCAGAGACAACGTTCGGACACTTTTTAATTTTTCAAATTTTCGAAAAATGGGTTTATTTTTAGCAGGCACTGCCTATAAGATAACAATCAAAGCGTAGAAAGCTCATAATGGGGGAATCCATTAAATCATACTGGTGAGGATCAGTATTTGCATCACTCACCGTCGTTCTCTCCGAGATCTATAAGTTATAGTATGACGAGAAGAGCAAATGTATGAAATAGGCGGTGCATGCTGAAAATAAACCCAACAGCGGGAGATAATTTCTCACCCGTGTTAGGCGGTATTGGGAGAAGGACAAATCGCTAGAACTAGAAAAAAGCAATACGTTTTGCCAGTCAAGGGGATTTTCCCCCTTGCCTACCCTGCATGAGGTAGTTTGGCAAAGGGTTATGCGCCTGATCGCATACTACCGTTCAAACGCCCTCCGCTCGTTTTCAAACATGTATCTTTCAATTTCAAAGCCTGCCGTTGCCCTATACGGAACTATCCATACACTTTCTCTTCATGTCTATTCGTTCTATAAATAAATTACCGTCCACTCCTAGCGCTTCGCATGGAGATGAGAAATTATCTGCTTCTGCAAATTTCATCAAAGGATCGTATCTATTACATACTGACTAATCCAATATGTGTTCTGTCTGGAAGTGCAATGTTTAGTTTAAGGGATTTACAGCTCAGTATCCGTACTCACTAAGAAGTATTTTAGGTAGATAATTTAACTATGATTGCATGGTAGTTTTAAGTTTCAATACCATATAAGTAGGCAATGAAAATTAGGTAGGTTATTAAGTAGATTTTTATGTAGGTTATCAAATTCATAAGCTAAATAATAGTATTTTTTCACATCAAATCTGTACTTCTATTGTTCAACACTACGTTTGTTAAGGTCACACCGATTGAGTTGATCGTTTACGTCTACCAATGGTGTTGATCACAAAGGAGTGAAGGTGAAATCATTGATTGCTGGCAGTGTCGCCAGAACGACGGGTCTTGTCGTTACAATAGCGATGAATGTAGAGGAGTATTTTTTTAGCATTTAGCCTACTCATTTAATTAAAAAAAAGAAAAATATTATTTTCATTCAACATTTAATCAATTTACGCAATTATTTTTTATAGCAACCTTCACCATATTTTCATGATTTCATTATTTTATTTTAAATATCTTGATCATACTAATTGTGACAAAAAAAAAGTGAAACTACCAGCTACCCTCACTATTTCATGGCTGATGCAGTATCAAAGTTAAACTATTCCCGAACAAACTTTTCTCAGTTCCACCAACTGCAACTTCTCACGCTGATTCATCGAATTCTTTATTCAACCACAAATCCCACATTCCCACGCCATCAATATTTGCACTTCTTCCCATTCCGGCACTGCTCGAGAAGTTTCATCGCAACCATCGATGATGTGAGCCTGCCTCATGTAGGTATCCTTTAACACAAGCTCTACATAAAATATGCCATGGTTGAACTCACAGAAAGTTGACTCTGAATCATCAATCATGACCACACTCACCAGTCAGTCGGTAGAGTGGCGCGTAAGTGCACGCGTCCAGTGGTTTTCAGACAAATGGCCTACTCGGTTGGTCTTTCTTTATTTATGTGGTGTCTTATCTTTGTTTACATTCACTGCTGCGGCAGCTTTTCTGTTGAATTGTGGACGGTCGATGCAAATGCCTACTACGACGGAATCTATATTGCTGAGGTCAGCGGGAAATATGGCCTACCTAGTGACTTGTTCACGGATATCTAATACCTGTCTATGTTCTATACTTATTGAATAAGATATGATATCGTCGGCAATTGTCTCCACCGTGAGTTTTGCCTTTTTTTTCTCTGTCCTCTATCCATCCTTATTGCACAATAACCGTTCCACTTGGCGAGCTTAACTACTTATGAGCTCATACCTACCCAGAAATGTGGTCCGCATCCATGCACGCAGATATGTGGCGTAAGGAGGTTTTATCGCCGTGCTGAGTCACCTCCAGGGAACGTTGTTGTTGTTATTGTTCTGACCTACCGTAAAACGCCGAGGCAAGCGAAGTAGGAGGATGCCGCCTGCTTGCACATTCGACTCGATGTGGTAAAATTGCTCTCGTAACTACATCGGATGCAGGTATGTTCGTAGTAGCTCGAACCGAAGGCGCATGGATTTCAGATCGATCGAAGAGTTCCAGGGAAAATTAGTTTTTAATCCCCGATAGTGTATTACCGAGGAGAGACGTTTCATCTGAAGTACAAATGATACGCGGAGGTAAAATGAATTATCGGAATGATTGAACCTCAGAACTACGTGCCACTAGGAAAATATAATCAAATATGAACACGAATTCCCAAGAAACAATGGATGTTCATGCTTATTTCGATAATGAATGAGAGAAAATCATTTATATAGCAGCGTTATTTTAAGGGGGTTAATTTCACGAAGGTAACTCATATCATTTTGATAGCCATGTGATAATTAGGGCGTCCCTATCGCGTGCTCATTTCCCTCGAAAACTTTAATTCTAGGTGAACAGAAATACTGAAAAAGCTCAGCCCAGCCCAGCGACGCTGTAAAAGGAAGAAAGTAAAAAAACAAAAACTATTGCCACGCCGAGGGGAACAATTCGCGTGAATTCTGTGCGGTAATAAAGTTGTGCTCCACTTGATTCTCGACCGAGTTATTCAACTATAAGTGCACCAACGTTTCCAACCCTCCTCCCCCTGTGGCGCGCTCCCGGCGTAGGGTGGGATAGCAATTTGTAAATATTTATCATAAACAGAATAGGCGCCTCCGGTTCTTGAGAATCGGCGTCGCCAAAGCGTATTGTGAGCACTAAAAATAGGACACCAGCCGTCGTCGCCAGGATATTGCCAGAGGCGATCAACGAAGGCGGAGAAGACTGAGTCCAGCTTCCGCACCCCTGGCGCAATGCCTTTAAACCCCTAGAGAGAGAGAGAGAGAGAGAGAGAGAGAGAGAGAGAGAGAGAGATGCGCTGTGGCTGGGAGAAATCATGGGCTACGTTATGCAGGAAAAGGAAAATCAGGCGACTAAAGGGTGTTCCGATCAAAATTTGGTCGAACAGTATTGTGTGTGAGTCGATCACAGTTTTTGTCTATATAATAAAAATGAGTTGGGGTTACTTTGTCAAGATTTAACTCGGGAGCGAAAGGACCGATCGGCGTGAAATTTTGTATGCAGAGATTTTTGGGGCCGGAGAATAATCTTATGATGCTTTGAGACCCTTCCCTTCACTGGAAAGGGGGGCTCCCATACAAATGAAATACAAATGTCTACACAACGCGAGAACTAATCAAGCCAAAGAAACCAAATTTAGCATGTGTGAGTTTTTGAAGGCAAAAAAGGTTTTCATGGTAAATTGAGAACCCTCCCTGTCATAAAAGGGGGGGCTCCCATACAAATAAAACACAATATTCTGCATAACTCGGGAACTAATCAAGCAAACGGAACGAAATTTTGCATGTGGTGGTTTTTTTTAAGACAAAAAATGTTTCTATGTTGGTTTGAGACCCCTTCCCATCCTAAAGGGGGGGGAGGTCGCCGATACAAATGAAATACACTATTCTGCATGACTCGAGAACTAATCAAGCAAATGGAACCAAATTTAGTATGTGGTGGTTTCTGAAGACAAAAAATGGTTCTATGTTGATTTGAAACCCCTCCCCTATCTGAAAGAAGGGAACCTATTCAAATGAAACGCAAATCCTTGCATAACTCGAGAACTAATAAGAGAAATGGAACCAAATTTCGCATGTGGAAGTTTTTGAAGGAGGGAAATGTTTCTATGGTGATTTGAGACTCTTCCGTCATATGAGGAGGAAGGGGGGAGGGGGTACTTTTTTTTTTTTAATCAGTTCGTTTATTTGTTAGGCTTAGGGGGGAGGGGGTGCTCTCAAACAAATGAAACCCAAATTTCTGCATAACTCGAGAAATAATCAAGCAAATGGAACCAAATTTGGAATGGACGAGTTTTTTAAGCATGAAATGTTTTTATGGTGGTTCAAAGCCCCTCCTCCTTCTAAAAAGAGGGGCTCTCATACAAATGAAACAAATTTCAACCAAACATGAGAACTATACCTTCTGCTTTGCAAATTTGTACGCAGGGGTTTTTGGGTCCGGGAAAGGATCTTATTTTAGTTCGACACCCCTCCCGCCTTTAGAAAGGGGGGCTCCCAAGCAAATGAAAAACTATTTTCTGCATAACTCAAGAACTAATCTAACAAATGGAACCAAATATGGCATGTGTGAGGTTTTAAAGGCAAGAAAGGTTTCTATGATGGTTTCAGATTCCTCTTCGCCCTGAAAGGGGGGGCTGCTGAAATACAATATTCTGTATAACTCGAGAACTAATCAAGCAAATTGAACCAAATCTGGCATGTGGAGGTTTTTGTAGATGAATACTGTTTAAATGCTAATTTGAGACCCCTCCTTTTCTGAAGGGGAGGGGCTCCATATAAATGAAACACAAATTTCTGCATAACTCGAGAACTAATCAAGAAAATGGAACCAAATTTGGCATATGGAGGTTTTTGAAGGAGAGAAATTTTCTATGATGATTTGAGACCCTCCGCCTTCTTAAAGTGGAGGAGGGATCTCCATATAAATGAAACACAAAATTTTGCATAACTCGAGAACTAATCCAGTAAATGGAACCAAATTTGGCATATGGAGGTTTTGAAGGAGAGAAATGTTTTCATGGTCATTGAGACTCTTCCGCCTTCTGAAGGGAGGGGGCTCTCAAACAAATGAAACACAAATTTCTGCATAACTCGAGAACTGATAAAGCAAATGGAATCAAATTTGGCTTGTGGATTTTTTGAAGGTCAAACATATTTCTATGGTGGTTTGAGACCCTTTGCCCTCTGAAGGGGGGGCTCTCATACAAATGAAACGCAATTTTCTGCATAACTCGAGAACTATTCAAGTAAATGAAACCACATTTGGCATGTGGAGATTATTGGAAACAAGATTTTTATTTATATTAAAATGGATTTCTGTCTGACCGATCGGAGTGAAAATATGTATGCAGGTATTTTTGGGGCTGGGGGAGGATCTTATGATTGTTTGAGACCGCTTCCCACTTCCGGCTCGCATACAAATGAAACACAAATTTCTGCATAGCTTGAGAACTAATCAAGCAAATGTAATCAAAAATGGTATGCGGGGTTTTTTGAAAGCAAGAAATGTTTCTATGGTAAATTCAAACACAAATTTTCACCAATCCTAAGAATTATCCAGGTAACTAAGCCACAAACTGTGTATTGTCTGGGTAAGAAGAATGTTCTGATAGTAGTTTGAACTCCTTATTACTCAAAAAAAACCTTTTTAAAAAAAAGCGTCAATTCTTTGTAATGTTCATTTATTTAGTTGCAGGCGTAGCAACGCTCGCACTGGGATCAGCTAGTGATTAAATAAATTCTTTTTCTTTTTCAAGTTTAATTCATACAGAATACAGGAGAAATATTCAGCTAAGCTTCGCGAGCAGAACCGAATAACTTGATAACTAGCCTTGGTATTTAGGAGCTCAGATTAAGAGGTAAAATACCTGAGGATAATACCATAAAGTTGTTCCCACAATGATATTCGAATACCAAATTGCGGTAAGACAATACCAAGATAGTACCTCTAAGGTATTCCCAGGTATCCAAAATAACAAGTTTTGCTATTTGAGAGATATTTTACTTGCAATTCTTAGGTATTTTGCTTAGGTATTTAAACCTCTTAATCTTTTACCGAATGCGAATTGCCGGGTCTTTTGTTTAACACCTGCCATTAGATTTTGTACAGTCTCCTAGCTCACTTTATTCACCGCAGAACGCCAGTTTGCCTTGAACTGTTTCTCGCTCACAACAGCTTTTTGAGTCTTCTTAAGGTTCCGCTTGACGATGGCCCAATATTGTTCGATTGGGCAGAGCTCTCGTGTGTTGGGAGAGTTCTTGTCCTTGGGCACCACTTTAACGTTGTTGGCAGAATACCACTCCATGGCCTTTTTTCCGTAATGGCACGATGCCAAATCCGGCCAAAATAGAATGGAACAATTGTGTCGCTTCAGGAAAGCAGTAGACGATTTTGTAGGCACTCGTGTAGTTAAATTTCCTGGTTCCGGTCGCAATGTAAACGTTGCTCTTCAAGCCATAGGTACAAATGGCGTGCCACACCAGACATTTCTTCACGAACTTTGACAGTTTAGGGTGCTTGAAAATATTTGCCACCTTTCCCCGTCCAGTTGCCGTATAATCTTCCTGTCCAGGAAGATGCCTTGACTAAAGATTCATCGTCCTGTACCGCGCAATCAAACTTCGTCAGCATCGTCGTTGTACAACTTTCGCGATCGTGCTTTGGCCGACGTGTTTTGTTTATCGTCGTGATTTGGAGTCACCACTTTCTTGTAGGGCGACAGTCCAGCTCGTTTTCTTGCTCTATCCACGGTTGAAGGCGCCACTCACACTCTTTGCTCAATATCGAACGAAGAGGTTGTGGTTCCGTTCAAAACAACTCGGGCAACTCTTTTTGTCGTCGCTGTGGCCTCCGGTAACAGTTGATTTCGCCACATTCAACAATTTCGCCAACTTGGCGTGAGAGTAGTTTGGATTTTCGCCATGCACGTACAAAATTTTGATGCGTTGCCTCTCTTCCTTCGACGACATTTTGATAACATAAGTGCTAATCTCAAAATCAAAATAGAGGTATGATGCTACACGCACACATCTTCTTCAAAAGGAGGGATGTGTAAAATTTTTAATGCACGATGAAAGAATGCATCAAGTTTAAGTCGACCAAATTTTGATCGACACACCCTCTATTAAAGACCGAGTGGACCAGTAGACTGCTGTGACGAAGTACGCCATTTTAAACCGCAGCTTCCGTTTCCTGGTTCTAGTTGATTGCCGTTGGGGTAGTTCTTCATAGTAGCAATGGGCCGAGTGGTTAGAAGCGGGAGTGATTCGTGGTACACTTAAAGTTAAATGTAAATGGGGGAGGGGTTAATTCTCCTACATTTACAATGTGTACTTCAATTAAAGAGTCTCTGCTCAAATGAAAATTAAAACAATTATCGAGCTAGCGATTTGAAGATAGGCTTGAATTTCAAAAATTTAAAGATATAACCAGGTAGATTTATTGAAGACGACTTTTTTTGTCTTAAAATGCACAGTATGATTTCTTTTAGAGAGAGAAGCGTAATCCATCCCAAACATGCTGATTCAATCAAACAGATCAGTAACTAAAACGTAAAGTTGCCAGCAAAACTTTCATAGATTTCTCGAGTTCGCAGAATTTGCTTTTTGCTGAAACATTTTTTTTCTCAAGTGGCATTTGTTATTTGCCCTCCGATTCCCGGTTTCGTTTGGCTGAAAGCATTGGCTCCACCGTCACTCACTATGACCCATTTCGCGCAGGAATGAAATATTATCTTTCGCAGGAACTTTTTAAGCAATGTCGTCAGATGGGAACAGATTGGAATTAGCATATGAACCGAAATGATGCTGATCTTTTAGCAAACAACCATCAGGAGACAGTATATTTCGGAGAAGATTTTTTACGATACGTGGCATCGAGACGAAGAACATTCTTCAGTACAAAGACACATTAGCATGAAAGGATTTTAAATTTAATAGCAATATAACTAAAGCCTGTCCACGTTAAATTTCGGACACCAAAATAATAGCAGCTAAAAAAAATTGGAACATAATTCAACAAAATCGATTGTTTATTTCACAATAATACATTTGAAACAGCTGATTAAGATGTTTATTCAAATTTCTATAAAATTCTCGAATTTTCGGTGGTACACTCGCCATCAAGGTTCGGTACGGTATCCTCAGATACACCCACTGTGACAATTCCCCATCTTCTCTTGAAATCATCGATACCATTTGCTTTCTTCTTAGTTTCGAAGAGTTTCCGCTTAATTAGAGCCCGGTACTTTTCTATGATTTCTGATAAACGGTAACAACCGCTTTTGCAAACATTCTTTTTTCCATACATCCCCATAGTGCCGGTTGAAACGAAACTTTTAGATTTTCGACCACAACTATATAAAGGCTGCCAAATCAAATACTTCTTAGGAAATTCGGACGCCTTTTTGTCCGGAAATGCTCGGCAACGGCGTTCCTTTACATGGCGGTGTAAAAAGCCAGGCCCGGAAGCTGTTTAAAGTCTTCGAGTACGTATGTTTCGTCGTCCATTATGATACAAAAAAATATTTGCAAAAAATTGGTGTAAAGCTCCTTAGCATGACTTTTTGCAGTGAAATTTTAGTTGTCATAACGGTTGGGCACCTTTTTCACTGAGTACGCCTTCAGTACTTGTCTCTGTACTTGGTTGAAAAGAAATGGAGCATCACAAAACTTTCTTAGACTACATGCTCCCAACTACCATTTTTTAATGAATTTTTGGTCTGTACCAGTACTGTACATTTTCATGACGGATATAAGACTATGAGCATCAGAACTCACAAATGATGGTCAAATATTGTGTCACTCACAAACAGGTTGATCTCATTTGACCGTTTGTAACAAAATCCTTCATGGCTGCTGGAGAAAGTGATATGAAGAGAGTAGAAAAATCTCTGAGAACGATATGCAAGACAAATTATTTTCAGCATAATAGGTGTTAACCTCTGGCAATTATTGTCCAATTTTAATTCTTTTGGCACCGTTAGATTCAAAAACTCACCCGCTTCATGGATATTATCAGCAATGTTTGTTTGGATTTATCTGATTCCCGGAAATCCGCTTTGTCGGGACTGTAGCCCGGTACGGAGACACTATTTGGGAATTTCAATGCCTTTTCCAGATCTTTGGAATAATTCCTACAAGCTATTTCTATTCCATTGTGGATCATATGCCAATAGTCATGAACATATTTAGAAGGAATTCTTGGCAAATGGGTATCAAAATTCGAAAAATTTCTCCAGGAAGATATTTTTTAACGTTTTCTGGCCATCTGCTGATTTGTCCTCGAACCGGTTATTCTGGAACAGGTTCCCGTGGGACCTCAAGTTACCAGAAAAAATCTTTGAAGGAAACCCTGGCAATATTGGTGTCAAAATTCATAAAATTTCTTCAGAAGGCTATTGCTTCATGTTTTGATGATTTGTACTTAAACCGGTCATTGCGGAACAGGTTTCTGCGAGTTCTCAAGTGGTCGTTTAGAAGAAACCCGGGGCAGTATGGGTTTCAATATTCATAAAAGTTCTCCAGAAGACTTTTTCGCAACGTTTTGTTGCCATCTGATAATTTGTCCTTGGAACGGTCATCCCGGAAGGAACAGGTTCCCGTCGGGTCTTGAGTGGCGATAAACAAACTAGCCACAAAACATTAATAAATATCCTACTGAAGAAATTTAACGAATTTTGAAACCCATATTGCCAGGTTTTCCTTCTGAAAATATTCATGGCTACTCGAGGCTACACGGGAACCTGTTCCGGAATGTCAGGCCCGACGACAAATCAAAAGATGGCCACTAAACGTTGATGAATTAGAAATTAGATGAAAAATTAGTATTTTCTTCTAATTTCTAGTTACAGGAATTCCACTAAACAGCTCAAACCCTCTAGGATTCGTTGATGAATATTCTCCTGGTGAAATTTTATGAATTTTGATAACCATATTACCAGAGTTTCCTTTTAAAAATGTTAATTGCCACTCTAGGCCCCACAGGAATCTGACGAGTCCGAAAACAAATCATCAGATGGCCACTAGATGTTGAATAAAATATCATGAATTTTGCTGCCCGTATACCCAAGAAATTTCATGAATTTTGCTGCCCGTATACCCAAGGTTTTCTTCTGAAAATGTTCATGGTTACTCGAGGCACCACGGAAACCTGTTACAGAATAACGGCTCCAGGGACAGATCGGCTAATGGCCCACAGTGGAATAGACATAGTATTTAAGAATCTTTCCAAAGATTCTGACATCCATTCCCGGAAATTCAATTGGTATTCCCAAATAGTGTCTCCGCACCGCAACACATCCCGGGAAATCCATAATTCCGGGAATTAAATGAGTCCAAATGGTCACGGTAACAAAAGAATTAAAATCTGTCAATAATTGCCAGAGTTCCAATCATTTGAAATACCCGGGTACCCTGTCGAAAAGCTAAAGGGTAAACAAAATCGAAGTTCCCCTCGAAGTTCCCGAAGGCCCCCCTTGCTACTTTACAAAATGTTCTTATTCAAAAAATTTGCCTTCCGTGTTTTACGAACATGTCAGCTTCAAACAACAACTGAACCTTCAATCGTAAAGCTCAAACTGCGGACATACCGTCACTCACGGGGCATTTGTAACTGCTGAATTTGACGATAGAAACACCGCTACTAGAGATGACCATCATGATCGACTGCCAAAAGTCGAGTTATTAGTACGAGACACTGAAGAAGTTTGCACTTTGTAGACGAAATACGCGTATCTGTCAAGATAAGCCAAGGTAGTTGGAATTAAATGGAAATACGTTTTTTTTCTAATTTCTAGTTACATAACATATATTTATCTCTTTCAGTTTCATAAATGGTAAAGTTGTATTTTGATTTTTTTTTCTTTGCGAAAACTTAACTTAACTAGCTGTTTGAGACCTGCGAGAGAGTGATATAAAAAATTAAAAAAGTAAATCGCGAAGTATAAGATGTCTTGTATCGTTTTGGTAAAAGAGCAGGTCAGAATAGATTTTTTATTGAATGATTTTTGACAATTCCATTCCAGAGTAGCCAAATAGTAAAAGCTGTGGCAGTACTCCCTTACTTTGATTAGTTTATTTATTTCGATTAAAATTAATTTGGATTGATAAATATTACGAAAATCAGGAAAAATCAGGATTTTTAATCAAAATCTGGAAAAAAAATTGTGCTCATCAGGATTTCAGGCAACATGCTAAAAAGTCTGGAAAATCCTGAAAAATCAGGAACATTGGCATCTCTGTCCGACAGTGTTGCGTGCAGCTCAGACCTGTCTATCTGTTTACACGCTAAGGTGTAAATAACCGATTTGGTGTTATAATATAATTCAGCTCTATATACACGCTTGTATATACGCTAAGGCTTAAATAATCGTTTATGAATTACAATATACTTCAAGCGTGTTATCTATTGTTTCGGTGATTAATTGTTTGGTGGCGAACAGCTGCGGTCGTAGCGCGGTATCTATTGTTTCGAAAACATATTGTTCAGAGGCATTAAATGATGCATACTATATAGAATGAAGATCCGGGCTAATGTGAAGTGCGGAATAATGTTCGGTGCTGTGCAAATATGGAAAAGAGCAAGTGGTCCAACGATAGCTGCCATTCCTTTTTATACCTCTCCTATTGAACAGACTGTGCACCTTTTCTTCTCCACAACACACTTCATTTGCAAGTCTACACAAACAACTACCAACTGCAAAACTACCTGCTGTTATGCGGTATACCAGATAGAAGATCTTTCTGAATAACCTACATTCAAATCAACTCGCTAATTTCAACTCTAACAGCGAGCATTAAAATGTAGACAACAAATGACATGACTGAAACCGGGCCGAGAACGACATACAAAGGTAGGTAGTATTTGTCACAGGTGATGAAGAGTGATGTAAGGCTCCTGTTCCTGCGCGTGTATGATAGTGAGAGACAGAGAAAGGTACAGAGAGAGAGAAAGGTCAAGAGAGAGAAATATAGAAAGAAATAGATTGAGATAAACATCAAGAGAGAGAAAGAGACAGATAGAGAAAGAGAGAGATAAAGATAGAGAAAGAGAGAGAAAGATAGAGAGAGGGTGGTAGGAAAAGGAGCGAGAGAGAGAGAAAGAGAGAGGAAATGAGAGTAAGGAAGAGATACCCATAGGCAGCGAAAGAGCGAAACAGAGAGATGGAGAGACAAAGAGAAACGACTCCATTTTCTGTTACATGCAAGAGAGATTAGAGACTAAATGTTATGCGATACTTATTTGATTTTCAATATTTCAGCGGTCCACTTTAATGGTTTTTTAACTCCTTTTTTTATTATTAAAATTGTTCTGCCGCTTGTATTCCATAACACAAGCTTCCATTCCGCTTATGAGAAGTATAGGATTATATAAGAATGTGTTCTTTTAACGTTATTAAAATGGTACTCAAACTCGATATTTTTAAGTATTTTTGTATTCCATTGTTACCAACCTTTCGCATAGATTTGCAATCCGTGGGGAGGAAGTAGAGTGAGAAACTGTACGGACGCCTGTGGAGTTGGGTTCAGGTGACTCGTGAGATATTAAGTGCTCTCAAAGACATGGAGCAAGACAGGTAATTGTTACCCATTGTATCTATATAAATAAAATTTATTTTCAATAGGTTTGCGTCGACCATCAGTTTCATTGAATCAGTTATGTCGACACTTCGTTCCGCAATACAGGTATACCTCGATAGTACGTCCATCAACTTTCTCACTTTAAATCGCATTTGCATGAAAACTACTGATCTGAAATCTAATACAACCAACGAATAGAACAGAAGGTTGCTCTTTCTTTGGTAGTATTAGATTTTAGATACAATCAGTAGTTTTTATCCAAATGCGATTTGAAGTGAGAAAGTTGATGTACGTACTAACGGGGTATACCTGTATTTTGTTATCAGGCGTAGCGTTTTGTCTATTGTTTCGGTTGCCTATTGTTTGTTGCGCGAGTGATCGAGTGAGCATGAAAAGTCGTGGTGCGCCGGGTAAGATGGGTCGGTGGTGACTACAAAATTAATTGTGATTCAAATTATTCGTTCACCTTGCTCGTCGGGTCTTCCAATCTTGGAACAAATAAACCACTGTTCCATTTTTAAGTGACTACAGCGGCATTCGTAATGTTGGTTTAAATTGGTCCAAAACGGCTTCCCAGCATTCTTAAAAAAAATCTAGTTTCCCAATGAAAACCACCATCACGCTTTGTGAGTGGCCCCAACAGCATCCTTACTGTTGGTTTAAACCGGTCAAAATGGGCTCTTTAGAATTAATAAAAATCACTTTGCTTTCCCAATGAAAAACCACAATCACACTTTCTGAGTGGCCCCAATAGCATTCTTACTGTTGGTTTAAATCAGTTCAAATCGGAAATCGGTACTAATTTTCAAACATTTCACTTGACAGCTTATCGGTAACCAAAACGAACTCTGCTGCTATCCAATCCTGTTATCCAAAATCCCAGTGATTTCTCGTGGAAGTACAGAGGTGTTCTCGGCTTCCAATAAAGCGAGTATCCTGTCAACATATTCCTACCTTTTCCATACTTGACCTGCATTCGGACGGGGCCGGCGCCGGTATTGCCTTAGTTTGGGATCACCAGTTTTTACACATTGAAGATGTATGTTAGTCCCATGCATCATCTTTTGGTTCTTTGTGTAATAACAGCTGATCTGGCAAAAACGGAGTAGCAACCTCGGGCGGTCAATCATGTTCATGCTCATGCTCCATTGAAACCAACCACTCGCATATGTGTTTGTCCCAAAAGCATCTCTAATGTTGTTTTTTGTCGGTCCTTAAACTCGATAATTTAACATATTTGTGTGTTCAACTGAAATAAACCACCCACATTTGTGAGTGCCCCCCACATCCTTGCTGTTGGGGTAAATTGGTTCTCAAACTCGATGCGTGAACGCATTCTTGTTTTTCATTGAAGTAAACCACCCATACTCGTGAGTGGTCTAAACAGCATCTTTACTGTAGGTTTAAATCATTGCCAAAAATTTAATAACTTTAATGTGCACCTATTGAGAATAAACCTGGAACATAGTTAATTATCTTACTCCCTGTCGACGTTAGTTATTTACTGCGATTGCGCAGTAAAATGGTGTCGAATCAAGTGGAATGATTCGCAACCATTTTACTAATTGTAACAAGAACGTAAACATGTTGTCCCACGAAATAAAGTGGAGTGTTTTCATATAAGTGAAACGTTTCAGCGATCCGTGAAATAGTTCAAAATCTACACTGAAAATAAAGTGTCCGAAATTTAACGTGGACAGGCTCACATTTTTTTGCAGCACTCTGAAGAATAATTTTACTAGTTTTCATAGAAATTTTATCGGCTATCTCAGATAAAACCGTCTACTAACAACTATTTCATCATCAGCCACCATTTCTGAAAGCTGCTGAATCTTCGCAACAGTACTTTGACTGAGCGCAACTGTTAAGCATATGTAAGAAAACGATGAAGCAACTCATTATCTAACTCCGAAAATCTTCAACTTGTGTAATAAAAGATTGTAAAATTTGTCACCCTTTGCCTTTGCGAGTTTACCATAAACACAAACTCATAGAAACGTGTAATTATGCATTGTTACCCGCGGCACCGCTTCAAAAATGTCCCACTTAGTCAAGCATTCGTGAACAGAAAAAATAAAAAAGATTGCCGAACAAAGGAAACACTGCCAACTCAATTTACATGACCCTTGACTGAACTGCTTGTATGTACATAACACTAAACACCGCGCAATGCAGTGGGTTTGAGTAGTTTTCATAAGCTAAAATCAAAACAACCGCACCACATTCAGATATTTCACGGCAGCCAGTCTGTGCTGAACTTCTTCACTCGGGAAAGCAGGCGATGCGATGGGAGAGATCCAGCATCGAGTTGAGAGCGAGGCCCCTTTGTGTGCTTGGGTGGCGTTCCCACAGCCAGCATCGATGGGCTTTCAAAGCCCACCTAACTAGATTGCTGGCTGATCGTGTGCGCGCCCTTTTCACCAACAACCGCTAGGTAGGTCTGCGACCAATTACCCGATGAAAGAGGTCTTCCTCTTTGTGGATTGCAGACAGTTCGTCAACCGCTCATCAGATTTGCGCCATTATCATCATAAATAACGGATTAGGTCACCGCACCGTGGTTGAACGCGTGTCGGTCTGTTGCCGCTCGTCTTTCCTGTAAGCGGCTCAGGCATCGACGCCGACGGCGACTTTTGTCTACTGCAACCGATCTAGGAGATTTGAATTTTGGAAGGAAATGTGTGAACAACAAAGAGACCGCTTCTCACTATAGACACTCAAGTAATAGACCGGACAACGTGAGTCTGGCACAGTTGATGTATCCAAAACAACTGTCAAATCGTATGGGAAATCCGAGGAAATGTTCGTTTTGGATACAACATGGCGGCACGTTGTCCGGTCTATTACTTGAGTGTCTATACTTCTCACCGGCACACGATCCGGCTGAGATGGCTGAGTTGGTTTAGTAGTTGAATATGATGATCGGATTTGTTTCGTGCGGTTGGTGCCTTTGACTGAGTAGTGGACTGTCGGCACATAATTGTACCTGTTTTGGTTTTATCACAGTCTTGTGGATCGTAATTTAGACTTGAAAAATGAGTAAACACTAAATTATTCTTTAGGTCGTCTCTTTGGGTGTTTTGGTTGAACAAATCAGGTCTCGGAGTCTTATTGAGTTATACGTTATTTTGGTTAAATTCAGTAAAATTTTTTGGTTCGATTTCTCAGGTGAATACACTTGATTTTGTGCTGGTAGGACCTCAGTTGATTAAGGACAAAGGGTTAAAAATTCAATTTCATACTGACTTTAAGGAATAAAGCTGTCACATAAAATGAACCATCATTTTGTCTTCTCCAATTGTCAAGAGCCTTTTTTGAAAACACTTTTACGCGAGTATTAATAGGACGATTTCTATGAAATCAGGAAAACCTTAACTAACACTTCGCTTGATCACTTTAAAAAAAAATATAAAACTGAAACTGCTTGACTACTTTTGAGTTCTTCTAGGGAATGTTCATTAAAGTGAACTAATTTCTGCTATGTTACCTTTAACAGCATCGTACAATTAGTTGTGCAATATTACATTAGGGTGGTTCTTCCATTATCGTGATTCTTCCAGTCAAAAATTACAAAATTAAAAATATTGCAAATTCGTTTTATTAGACAATGGTAACAAATGAGTGGATGTTTTATAATACGCGAGAAGTAAATTGAAAGCCTTGTCAATTCAAGGTTTGTTTTGGAGCCAAGGGCATTTCGACACATGCGAAATCTATTCTCCTATAGACTGTTGCGATAATTATATATAAACTAATGATTAACCGTCGATTCAAAATGCGTGCAGTATTTAACCAAATTTTGACTGCGTCCTGTTGTTTACATCCAAATTAAATTGATGTTGTCATTTTTTTTTTCACAAAAGTTTGAAAAGGCGTGGTCTTTTTCCCGAGCAAAGAAAACGGTTTGTGCACAAACTATGCACCGTCAGTGGTTTTTCGATCAGAAAACTGGTTAAGGAAGAAGGTGTGAGCGTCGGAGCAGTTCAAACCGCATTACAAAAGTATCAACTATAGTGCTTTTTCGTAAATTCCCCGATACAGGGTAGAAAACCCGGCCCCGATGACCCTACATTCGACAGAAAGGTAAGGGACTATTTCAAGCGCCATCATTTAGCATCATCCGTGATGTGGCGAAAAAGCTGATTTCGGCGACTAATGTTATGCGTGCCAAGGAGAGAATGGAACTGCAGACTCGTCGGAAGCAGAAGCAGCAAACAGGCTGAATCTATGAAACCAAGGGCTCGAAAGCTGTACGACAAACTGCTGACCAAAAAATCCGGCTGTGTTATCATGGACGAGGAAACCTACTAAAAACTTGACTATAAAACTCCGCCGGGACCACATTTTTATACCACACCAAAGGGAAAGGATGTTCCTGGATCAGTGAAAGCCATTCACACCGAAAAATTTGGCAAAAAGGTAATAGTTTGACAGGCCATATGCGGATGTGGAAAAATATCTCTTCCATTCATTACGACAAACACAATGAATGGTCAAATCTTGTCTGCAAAAAAGGTTGCTACCCTTGATCAAACAGCATCTGGCCTGTCTTGTTTCCTGCCATTACTATAAATATGCACTAGAGAAAAGAAATAATGTCGTATTTGTACCAAAGGAGATGAATCCACCAAATTTCCCAGAGATGCGCCCTACCAAAACTTTCTGGGCTTTGACAAAAGCAAAGCTGAGAAAACACACGAAACCAGCGGATAGCGTTGAAAAATTTAAGAGAGATTGCCCAAACGTGGTGAAAATGATAGGAGAAAGCACTATGCAGAAGCTTATGAGAAGTGTTAAGGGAAAAGTTAGAGAACTCGTCTACCCTACGAAAAATCAAGCAAATTGAAATGAAGACGGAAAGGAAACATTGTTATTTACTATGTTTCAGAATAAAATAATCAAAAATCACAGTATTATCTTTTTTATTTGAGAAAGAAAGTGTATTGATATTTTTCGGAACAGTCTATATAGCAAAGGATAGGATGCTGATCCACCAAATGGATGTCAAAACTGCTTAAAGAGGAAATCTTCATGGCCGGGATACCAGATAGTTTTCAAAATCTCTGTAAGGAACATAGAAAAATGGTTGTATTGGTCTGTACACGCAACAAAGAGAGTACCCAAAATTGAGTATTTTTAAATTCAAAATTAAGTAACTGTTCTCAAAGTGGAGGGATGGGCAAATTAGATTCTGCGCATTAAGTAAAGTTTACTCAATGGGTAAGTAGTTCATTGAAAACTTATTTTAGAGTAAAAATTAACTTGTATATTCTCTTAAATAATAAGTGGAAAAAATACGCCAATGAATTCAATTGCTCAAAATAATCTTATTGCATTTTCAAATATGTTCTTGATTAATTCAAAGCAGTGTCATGATACTTCCTGATATATGAATTCTACATAATAATATGTTTAAACTTCTGTTTATATATATATATATATATATATATATATATATATATATATATATATATATATATATATATATATATATATATATATATATATATACATGAATTTCTGTCTGTTTGTCTGACCCCTAGAAACTAGAAAACTACTGAACCGATCGGCGTAAAAATTTGAACGCAGGAGTTTTTGGGGCTGAGAACGTTTATTACGATGGTTTGAGACCCCTCCCCCACTGAAAAGGGGGGCTCTCATACAGATGAAATACACATTTCAGCATTATTTGAGAATTAATCAAGCAAATGGAACGTTTCAACGGTAGTTTAAGATACCTTCCTATCCTAAAAAAGGGGGCTCCCATACAAATGAAGCACAAATTCCTGCATAACTCGAGAACTAATCAACCAAATTAAACCAAATTTGCCAAGTGGAGGTTTTTGACAGCAAAATATGATTTTAAGGTAACTCAAACCCCCTCCCCTTCCTGAGAGCAGGGACTCCCATATAGATGAAGCAAAAATTCCTGCATAATTCGAGAACCAACCAAGAAGCAAATGGAAACAAATTTGGCATGTAGAAGTTTTTGAAGACAAAAATGGTTCTATGCTGGTTTTAGACCCCTCCCTATTCTATAAAGGGGGCTCTGAAACTATTAAAACACATATTTCTGAATAACTCGAGAATTAATCAAGCAAATGGAACCAAATTTGACATGAGGAGGTTTATGAAGACAACAAATTTTTCTATGGTGGTTTGAGACCCGTCCGTCTTCTAAAAGTAGGGGGCACCCATACAAATGCGCTAGCTCCACTTTTTTGACGGTTCCCAGTTGCTCCATCGATGGTCGTCGAGTACACATTCGGTGTGACGTTCACGTTCAGGACACGTAGCCGATATGAAAATTTCTGCTCAATCGCTTTAAGTTGCCCATCGAACTGTTCCTGTTGCTGCTTCAAAACTTGCTTTTGTTCCTTTTCTCGGATTTTCAGTAAAAGCTCGTACGATGCCTTCTGTTCTTCCATCAGCTCCTGCAAACTCTCCATATGCATCTTCATTGCCTGGAGCTCATCCGACTGTTTCGGATATGCTCCCTTTGATGTGGGATTTGTGTCCTTTGGTGCCGTCGGCGTCGACGATCTCTGTGCCGCGTGTTTTGCTTCGCAATCCTTGCAGCTCCAGTCCACGTTTGGTACGCTCTCGTCCACGCCCTCACACTTGAAACGATACCAAGCACAACAAACATCACAGTACACCATCCAGCTGTGTTCATAGGAAACCACGAGAATTTTACTTCACCATCGTCAGTTCTCTCGATCGCATATATGAATGTCACACGCGTTTGTTAAAAATCTAACAATCTAGAAATAACCCGCACTCAGCACCTTTACTGGCTAGAGGAACATTTTAAAATGTTGTGAAGTGGTTCCGTATAAATAACTGCTTTATTTCCAATTTTTGGTGATGGGTTAGATGTTCAGTTCACAATATCACAGTTCAGTTTTACACGAATTTACCTGCTGTAGCTTTTAGATATACTATTTGTCCTAGGATAAGTTAAGTAGAAAATAGTTTTAGCATTAAGAAAGAGATGATCCAAATTAGCATTGTTTTCACAGATAAAAAGATGAATTATGGAATATCTGAATTAAGCCTGTTGTATGAAAGATTGCAAACATTGTTGTATGGCTCAGCAAAGACTACAACCAATTGCGTTGTTTACGCCTCCTTTGGCTTGGAATTAAACGAGGAAAAATTTTACGCGCTTCTTAAAATTAATTATTTTTTTCTGTGTTCACACTGTAATGGCTTACGCACCAATTCACTTTTGTTCACCTTTTTATGTTGTAGAATAATGATTGTTTTGACAACTCATCACAGCATGACATATCGTAACAAAATGATTAATGTTTAGCGTAGACAGTTTACTGTTTCTATTGAAGTGGTAGTAATATAAGTTCAAGGCCTATGGAAATTTCAGAGGTATTCATCATGATGGTTCGCTTTGACTGTGGTCGCAACAAACATGTTATAACTGCTCAGTCTGACCAATGTTTAAACTAGATTTCGAGTATGGAAATTTCAAAATCTCATCGATTTCTTTTCAATAATTTCAATGTTATGTAAATATAATGTATTATGCAAAGTGCACCTTGTTGAATATTGTCAAAGCTCTGTCAATTCTGCCATGCATTACCATGTTCGTTATCCAACAGCCACACACACGTTTATGGTGTAACTTTTTAACCGTGTATAAAACTTCATTTCGTTTTGTAATATGTTCTAAATGGATTCGTTTAAGAACGAAATTTAAAACTAAATTGAATATTTGCCATGGAAAATCCTTTATTGATTCAAATTTGGCTAATTTTTATAAATTTTTCAGAAGCAGATAATTTCTCATCTCCATGCGAAACGCTAGGAGTGGACAGTAATTTACTGCTAGAACGAATAGAAATAAAGAGAAAATGTATTGATAGTTCCGTATACGGTAACGGCAGGCTTTGAAATTGAAAGATACAAGTTTGAAAACGAGCGGAGGGCATTGAAGGGTAGTATCCGATCAGGCACATACATAATCCTTTACCAAGCTACCCAATGCAGGGTATGCGAAGGGGTGGATACCCCCTTGACTGGTGAAAGGTTATGCAACCGATCGCGGTCTTATACTACCTATTGCTTTGACCTGGTTCTAGCGATTTGTCCCTCTCCCAATACTGTCTAACGCACGGAGATGAGAAATTATCTGCTTCTGACCAATTTCATCAAAGATCGTTACTCCGCGCATGGAAGACTACGAAAAAAAAAAGTATTTTTTATAGCCGACTTAGGTTTTTAATGGATGCATTTGAAAATATTCGTTTTTCTGAATACTTTCTGCATTTTAATTATCAGTTGCTCCACCAGCACGCTCGATCATCTGGAAAATCCTTTTTGGCATACATCCAACCAAGTTCTTTAAAATGTCAATTTAAACCTCACACGCTTCCTAAACTGCCACCTAAAGCTCAACAATAATGTTGTATTTCTTTTTGGTGGCGTAGGTCCGTCGAAAAATCATTCCCAAAATGTTTTCCACTGGATTTAGATCCGCACTACGGGCTGGCCACCACATGAGTTAAATTTTTCGGTCGTTAAATCAGAATTTTGTAACCGAACTGGTGTGAATGCTGGCATTATCTTGTTGAAAGACACTTATTTGCGACGATAATTTGCTTTAAACGGACCTAAGCAGCTGTTCTTTCTTAGCAGTTTCAAGCTTATTGCTTTTTGCAATTAGCTTATTGCTTGCTCCCAACTGAGTGTTCTGAAAGCACTTCCACAGTTATTAATTGAGAGCTTTCGATGCCAGGGTACCATTTTTGCATTAGTATGATTGTGTGGCAAGTACAATCATACGCTATGCCCAGGGAGTCGAGAAATTTTTCTTAACGAAAAATGCCTAGACCAGACCGGGAATCTAACCCAGCCGACTCCAGCATGGTGTTGCTTTGTAGCTGCGCCTTTACCGACTGATCTAAGGGAGGACCCTAATAAGCAGCTGTTATGAACCTCAATACAGTCCGTCGAGTTCATCTTACAAGATGTGAATGTCAAATACAGCTTTCCTGTAGCACAAAATCCAAACCAAACCATTAAAGATTCTCTTCCGAAATAATGTCTGGAGAAGTACTCTGGTTCCTTCTGTAGATCTCGCCAATAGTCAGTAAATCCATCGAGACCACCTAGATTCAATTTCTTTTCATCGGGAAAGATCAGCTAGAGTTAAAAAACGAACATTCGAATAGTAAAGAATTGAACAAAATATAGTTGAGTTCATCAGTTTAAATACATGAAATTTACAAAAAAAAATTACTGTTTATGCACAGGAGCTAGATTTTGTGCTTTGTTCAATTTTGACCGCATAACGCTCAGACTGGCCTGCAAAACCTTCCGAATTGTTTCTTTACAGACTGGCAAACTGAGAGTAGACTTGCTTTTAGAGAGTGATATGGTCGAATTTCACAATGCTTCGTTTATCGCTCGGTAACAGCTTCGAATTTTTCGGCTTTCGTTTGGTCGTAGCATATTTTTCTAGATCCTTCAAATACTTTCGAATGACTTTATCCGATCGGCTGAGTTTACGTCCAACTTCTCGAATTGAAACACCTTCCTGCTTATAGGCTTCAATCATTCCCTTCTCTTTCTCACTCAAAACACTTCCTCTCGGCATTTTTGAGCAATTTTAGCAGGATTTACTCTATAAAATTCTACGAATCAAAGCAATACCTTATGCGCGGCTACAGAAAATGGACGCTCAAATTAATGAAAACACGTTTAATTGACAACTGTAGCACAAACACTATCAAAATACAGTATGTAAAACATACGTTTCACTAATACAAACATACACACACAGTTGCATCCATTGATTGCATCACGAACATCGCAAGGTGTGTAAAATTAAGGGTTCGTCTATAGAAACTAGTCCCAGTGTATAAGAAGTAACGTGAAACAAACAATGTTTTTATATTTAGAAATCACGTGAACTTCCAAGATCGCACCAGTGACTTCAATTGAAATTCTGAACAAATTACACAATCAATTTGATATGGATTTAGCATTACTATTCCACAGCGTTAAAATAATGTTGCAAAGCTCCAAATTTTTTGAATAATTAAAAAATTCTGATTCAACTGAATGGTTCTCTACTCCCCTGAGCAACAATTTCGCTCTTATTATTGGCTCACTTGGTTGCAAGCAACTGAATTACAATGAGCTTAGTTTTTGCTTCGGAAGCCCGATCTCATTAATTCCAGCGACCAACTGGATGTTATTAACCTTATTAATTTCATTCCACCACACTCCCTGGAACAATAGATTCTCCCTTCCGTCCAGAGTTTGGCACAAATTTATGACCATCAAGCTTAGCCCGAGCTAAAGCCCTACATTCTCTAGTATCGCTATAGCATGTGTGTGTGTGCGTGAATGTTTGTGTACTGACAAGCTATGTGTAGCAACGGAATGGAATCTCGCGAACGGAAAGGCGCAACCATGTAAAAAAAAAGTCTTTCTTCATTCTTTGTCTGTCCACGGCGGAGATAGTGGTGCTTAGTGGCGTATTGTGCGAGCATTGCACTGTGGTACGAATGGGCCGTTTTAATGGGGGAAAATAATGTTCAGCAAAGTTCTTGGTGTCCAAATTTACTTCATTTTATCCGCTAAATTTTCACATTACACTACAGTGCATTGCAAACAGAGGGCATTGAAACGCAAAAAAAAAATACGACACAAGCCAACTACGCCTTTTTCAAAACTAGAAGAGGATGAGCGCTGAAACAATGCGATCAACGGCAAAGCCAACTGAGACGTCAACGACTTGCTACAGTTTGTTTGTGATGCAACTTCTCGCACTGGAGTGCAGATGGAAATGTAATGTTGTAAGTCATTGCAGGTACAACCAAACAACAACACCCATGTCTCAATCAACCGTCGTCGGACGAGTCTATCGATAGATGGGAAAACGAGCACAAAGGGGAAATGAGTTGAACTTGTATGTTACCACCGTAAATGCAGTTCTTGATGCAGCTTAACGTTTAATGATGATACACCAACACGCTCGGGTTAGCTCGACCATTAGGGAAAGTTGATAACTTTGTTTATCAAAGTTAGTGTGCAATTTCAAAACATCCATAGAGAACAATGCTCGTCTGGTCATTTCCACTGGAGCACATCCATCAGGCGGAGTGGCGGAACTTTAACTGTTGTGGTTGTCAGATGTGCCTATTTTTTGCTATTGCAAAATAAGAACCCAACTCAAGAGCGACCAAGCAAGCTAATAATTATGCTGATTTATATTTAATCATCATTGCAGATGGCTTGAATTGGTGGCAAAAAAATGCCTTTGCAATTACAAGTAGTTATTTACTATTGTAGCAAAGTTGCAGTTAGGTGCAGTGCAACATTGTTGCTTATATGCTGATGATGAATATGGCTGACAGACTGACAGCACTTGTCATTGACTTGGAATAATTTGGAATGCGTGAATTTAGCAACACTTCTTTGATGCTCTTTGAACTGCTCTCTAACTGTTTTCTTGGAAGCGACTGTGATTGTGATCTTGAAGATTATGCAGGGTAGGGAACGGCTCAATCAGGGTGGCTGTTTTAATCAGTAGGAAATAGGTCTAATACTCCTACATCTTCCAAATTACTTCACTTTTAATTATAGACGAATTTTACGCCAACTCGTCTTCGTGATTGGCAGCACCGTCTCCGAATCCAATGACTGTGTCTTTTCAAGCAATTTTGCATACTTTGTTTTTTTTAATTTATCTAGACTACCATTTGAAAAGGGCTTAAGATTTTCGATCATTTTTTCAAAATCAACATCCAAAAAGGAAAAGACTCACAAAAAGTGGAGTTTGGATGACTTTTAGAAAATCTTCTGAACTTTTATAAAAAAATGTAAAAATTCACTCTCACTTTAAAAAAACACTATTTAAAAAACTTTTTTGAGCGTATTAGTAGGACGATTGTGCTTGGGAAACTAGGAGATTTTAAAATCAACACTTCATTTGATCACTTTTTAAAAATAAAAGATAAAACATTAAAACACCTTTTTTCAAATTATCGCTAGTAAACGCGACCAAATTCTTTTAAAAGATAAGCTTCTAGTAGAATATAAAGGAATTTGCTCGTGTTTACTAGCGATAATTTGAAAAAGTGTTTCAATGTTTTATTTATTATTTTTAAAAAAGGATCAAATGAAATGTTGATTGTAAAAATTAGTGAAATCGATTTACTCACTAAAAACAAATATTTGAAAATTTAATGCCAAATTTCAAAAATATGGCTATCTTAGAATTGGACGATTTTTTTTTAAATGAAGGCAATATAATTGTCTAAAAGTTCACCATACATTGCAAGATGGGCACCTTTTAAGAAAAAAAGTTTTTATAACAACAAATTTTTAAGGTCATCTTAATTCAAAAAACAAAAAAAAACTTACAAAAAAGTAATGTAGAATGGCTTTTAAAAAATTGTCTTAGCTTCTATCAAAAAAAATTGTAAAAATTGTAAAACCGATTTTTAGACGCAAAAAACTAATGTTTTAAAATTTGAAGTCAATTTGCAAAAAATAGCTATTGTAGAATTGGACGATTTTTTTTTTAACATAGGCGAGATATTTGTCTAAAAGTTTGGCATACATTGCGAAATGGGCACTTTTAAGGAAAAAAAGTTTATCTAACAACAAATTTGTCTTATAATGTGGTCCTAAACCTCACAGAAGTCTTTTAAATTTAATTATAATGAGAATTTGGATTTTTATAAGGTCTTCGAATATTTAAAAAATCAAGGCTACTATTTGGAAAGGGCTTGTTTTAAAATAATTATCATTTTTTAACTTTAGTGATAATATAACATAATCAGGTGGTTGATCCTGTTGATTACGAAACTTTTGAAGTATATTACAAGAAGGACAATGAATTGGAAACAAAAGCTTTATCATAATATCTGAAGTATTGACCCATGACTCAATAGCAGTTCAGTTGTTTATATCAAAATTGCTAGATTTCATAAACCAAATTCAATATATTGCTCAAAAACTATTGTCATGTCAGATGGAGCAGCGGCCCATTATAAGATCAAATAAAACATTGCCAGTGTGTGCAGGTCCACGTAATGCTAATGGTGGTCATCTCAAGCGAATGGCAAAGAGAGCCGGCCTTGCTCAAGATTATGGAAACTCAATCAAAACTCCTCGAGAACTATATGACATATAACGTCATATTTGAATTGTCTTTAAATGGATATACATCAAGTCTTACCAATTAGAATTTTCTAATTTGAACAAAACCCAGCTATATCTTCGTTCACACATTGAACTAGTTTTATATTGTTGATCTTGAGCCACTCCGTGCAAAGATATCCATAAACAATTCAATAATATAAGGGGAAGTGGGGTAAATCTAGCTATATCTTTGTCTAAAGAGCCGTGCAGTAGATAAAATAACTCTTATTCAATTTTACAGGAAATTTTACATAGGACTAGCCTCATTTGGTTGATCTTGAGCCACTCTGAGCAAAGATATCTATAAATAATTCAAGAATACAAGAGGAAGTGGGGTAAATCCAGCCATATTTTCGTTCACAGAGCCGTATGGTAGTTCAATCAGCTTCTATTCGATTTTGCAGGGAATTTCACATGGGACTAGCACTATTTTGTTGATCTTGAGCCTCTCAGTGAAAAGGTGTCTATAAATTATTCAATTATATAAGGGAAGGGGGGTAAAATAATCTCTATAACTCCACAACCATATCTGTGCGGTGATTGAAACCAGTTTCATTTGATTTCTCAGACAATTTCCAAGCGGAAATGGCCTTGTTAATAAGTCACGCTTAAAAGCGACAAAAGTTACAGATTTATTCCTTAGTTTTCATCAGTTCTTGCCAACTGTGCACTGGATGAGAATCATGATTGATTACCAATTTACTACTGTCGATTTGGAAATTTAAAATACATAGTCTAGAAAACCATCAGTTTCCTACCTGCTGAAGAAGTTCGCTCTAATTTTGCCTTTGTGTATTTTGCATTTGTTCGCGTGCAACGGAGGGAATGTCTTCATCAGCTCATGTTAAACACTGAGTTAAATTAATTTCATATTTAGATGATCTGAAATCACTATTCATTTCATGTTTCTTCCAGTCATTTGAGGTTGATCTATGCTAATAATATTGCCCATTATCTGGTACTACCGTATGCAATGAAAAAAATATCTTCCAAAGTTGTCCAATAGTATTGCTTGGCTGTTGAGCAGCAGCTTTGACATCACTATTTATTTTGAGAGAGCCAATGTTTCCTCAATGACGTTGACACCAGGTCCGGCCCAGGGTGCTTTCATGTATTAGTGAAATGATGAAACTTGTACTGATTTTAGTGTCGCAGGGTAATGTTTATGCATCGCATAGAAAATCATCGAAGTGGCGACGTCAATTTCCTTGTTCATATTCTATTTCTAGCCAAAATCGTCAAAAGGTCGAATGTAAACAATGACTTAAAGCGTAAATTTGAGGGAAATGCCAGGTTGCTATCATTTATATCCACTACCGACGGGAAGGTAATAACTCCCTGTATCTGTTTCTGGTGCTATTTTGTTTGAGGGAACAAGCAGATCCCGAAAAAATACGATAGAAGCAGGGATGCCATATTCACAGACACGTATGTAAATTTTCAGACTTTTCATTTATATTGCAAACTTTTTCAACGAAGCAGACATTTAGCAGACATTTTATTTATGTTGCAGTCTTTTACAGATATTTGCAATATTTTCTACATTTCAAATGAAGGTATTCTCTGAAGTTAGGATTTAAAACATACGATGATCTGAACAGTATAGTAGGTACGGTATGAAATATTTTAAAATATCGTAGGTATCAATTAAAGTAGAATTCCTTGAAGAAACGAAAGCGGTGGGCCACTTGGAGACACAATGGGCCCGGAGATAAGTATCGTAAAGGCCGTTTCCGAGGGTAACATGGAGTTTTCAAACCCATGCGAAAAATTACTACCAAAGCGTTGGTAATACTTCTTCTATGGCCAGGTAGAAACTTCTCAAAAGTATTGAAAGCAAGCAGTTCATGCAAGAAGACCCGACCAGAAGGATATAACATAAAAATAACAAAATTATAACAATCCTTGCTACGACAAACTGATTATGATATAAATTTGTTCAAGAAGTTTTCATCTCGATAATTGTAAAACATACTTATAACAAATTAAGATATAATGCCCTGGAAGGCATAATCTTGGTGAAGAACTAAATTAATTCTAACACTAGCTGATATGATTTTGCTACATTGTAACAAAACTGTAACAAAGTTTGTTTTGTTTATGTTATATCTGTATCATAATTTGCTATAATGTTATCACCTCTAGAGTATTTTTTGTTACAATTTCTGTTATTTTAACAACATCCGCGATCTAAATTCTAACAATCTCTGTTATAAAAAAAGCATAACTGAATAACAAAACTTGATAAAAATTTGTTGTTCCCTCTAAGTCGGGGAAGCTTCAGAAATTCGTAACCGAAGTTCAAGATCATACTTACCAGAATTTCAAGACAGAACTTCCCCAAGAATCAGGAGAGGACTTATCAGAGCTTGGGAAAAGAGTGTAGGAGAGAGGACTTCTCTGAATATTGGAATTTTTCAGAGGTATTGGAGTTCTTTCCAGAAAATCAAGATTGAACTCCCCAGAAGTTCAGAAAAACAAACTTCCCCAAATTGCAGACGGGAGCTACCTATAATTTCTCAAAAAATCAAGAAAAAAAATCCTCAAGACGATACGTCATAGAAGTTGAGGAAAGAACTTCTCTCAAGTTCAGGAAATAATTTCCCAGAAATTCCGGAAGAAACTTCTCAAAAGCTTAGTTGGAACTTTCTAGAAGTGCTTGGCAGCGTTTCCAAAGCTTAGAAGAGAACATTCTGCATTTCAGAATAAAGATTTCTCAAAATTCTTTAGAGAGAAAAAAATGAAACTCTCCAGGAGCATTGGGGGTACTTCCTTCTAATTTGAGCACAAATTTTCCAATAGTTCCGGAACAAACTTCCCCAAAGTTTTGGAGAAGACTTCCCAAAAGTTCAGAAGAGAACTTCTCAGAAGTCCAGGAAAAAACTTCAAGAACAAATTTAAGGGAATTTTCGAAGCCCAGCCTTAGTTTTGGCCTTCTGGACAAAACTTCGGCTTAGGTGCAGCTTTTTGGCCACATCCAGAACGGAGGCGTTCGGATTTCGGTTGAAGGCCCCAACTACGCGGTTGTGATTTTTGGTGTTGTACGGAATACTTTTTCCTTCACTTCAACCGCTTAATCACTCGCGACACCGTGGAATTCGCGATTCCCAACGTTTTAGCGATGGAACGATGCGAGAGATCCTTGTTCTCGTGATGAATGCGCAAGATTTTATCACGCACGAGCTGTTCTTTCGACTCCATTTCCGCGAGTTTTGATCACAGGACTTTAAAACTTGCAGTTTAAAGTCCTGTGATTGATAAAATGTAAATAATGCACTATGAACTAAATCCACCCAAATTTTCATTAAATTCTACCCAACGGTTAAAAAGTTAGAGCAATTTCATAGTGTGGCAATTTCATCGTGGACACCCTTTATGTTTCGTGCCGAAAGTTATGAATCCGCCGAACTGCCCGGAGGCACGGCCAATCGAGACTTTGTGGGCTTTAACCAAAGCAAAGCTTCGAAAATTCATAAAACCAGTGGACGACATCCAAAAATTTAAAAAAGATTGGCCAAAAGTGGTCAAAATGGTGGGAAGTACCACTATGCAGAAGCTAATGAGTCATGTTCGAGGAAAAGTTAGGAGTCTTGGCTATGATTAAATATTTTGATTAAACGAGAGTAAAATATCATATAAAACACAAACACAAATATGATTTGCCAAATAAAATTATTAAAACTTTAAAAAATATGAACTTTTTGATATTTCGAAAGTGTTCTTAAACTTTCTGGAACAGTCTATAACATGCACGATCCGGACATAGAAATACACAACCTTAAACGAGATGGTAATCAATTCTTCATGTCTTCTTGAGTGTGCATCGTACATTTGAAGTTGTTCCATCAATCTGGAATCCAGCTCTTGAACCAGTAAATTCGAACGTTCCAACCGTATCGAGAAAAACTCTCCCTCAGAGCTGGTAAATCAAATTTTAAAACAGTCCCGAAAAGAAAGCTGACTTTATTACGTCCTTCCTTGGACTTCATGTAGCTCTAAACTCTGTGTTCGACGTCAAAGGCTGTATTCGATGAAATTTGGACACACACAATTGTTCGTAACTTCTTAGCGTGTGGGTAAAAATTATTGATATTTTAACTGAATGTATTTCATTGTGTTGTGTCAATTGTGTAATGAGTTTCGTGAAAATCGGTCGAGTGATTTCAGTGATAGCTTCGAATAAAGAATAAGTGCGCCAACAAATTTTGGGCATTCACTTCGAAAACCCAAACGCTTCTCATCGATGGATCGGAAAACAGCTCGGAATCGCACATTCAACCGTATCTCATGTGATCAAAGCGTTCAAGGACCGTAAGACAACCAAGCGGAAAAATGGTAGTGGCAAAAAACGTGGCACATCAAATTCGGAGAAGGCCAGGATGGTATTGAACCAATTTAAGCGTTATCCCAACATTTCGATCAGGGATGTTGCGAAAAAGGCGAAAGTTTCAGTTTGTTTTGTGCAGAAAACAATGAAACGTTCTGGATTACATGTGTACAAGGTCCAGAAGGCACCGAACCGGAGCGATAACAGAACTCAGTGGCCAAAACTCGTGCAAGAAAACTGTACAGGGAGTGGCTCACAAAACCGTTCTGCATTGTGATGAACGATGAGAACTACATTAACGCCGACACCAAACAAATGCCAGAACAGGAACACTACGTCGCCATCTCTAAGTTGGCCGTTCCGGATAGTGTACGAAAGAAGAAACTGTCGAAATTCGCCAAAAAATTCCTTGTCTGGCAAGCGATCTGCGGATGTGGCAAAATGAGTCAGCCCTTCATCACCTCTGGGACCGTCAACGGACAAATCTACAAGGACGAATGCCTCCAAAAACTACTTCTGCCCTTCTTGAGATCTCACGATGGCCCGACACTGTTTTGGCCGGATTTGGCATCTTGCCACTATGCCGGCCCGTCTTAGACTGGTACAAAGATAATAATGTAGTTTTTGTACCAAAAGACGTCAACCCTCCAAACACTCCGGAACTTCGCCCAATTGAAACATTTTGGGAAACCATGAAGGCAAAGCTCGTTAAAACTCCAAAACTGATAGAAAATAAACTTGAACTAAAGAAAGTGTGGTTAAAAGTAAGTAAGCAAGTCGGTCCTATCATTGCCCAAAATTTGATGAAAGGGGTCAAGGCAAAGGTGCGGGCATTTGAGTTGGGAGAAGAGGTTCAATAAACCAATGATGTCAAAACTTAACCATTTAGTAGTACTTTATTTCCAGAAAGTTTGAAAAGAATCGAGCTTAAGGAAAATTTTTGGTGACCTATTTTGTGAGTCCAAATTTCATCGAATACAATCTTTAGTCATTTGTCCCACTAGATGGGGAGAAGAGTCCGCCCTCTATTCACGAAATGTTAACAACAGGAAGTTGGCAGTCCCACTCTTCCTATCCAATCCGATTCAATCGGGTGCTCTGATGGTCCCTCACGTTATCCCAACATATGGCGTTGTATAAATATATGAAAAAAGCAGAGAATTTAATATGGTTTGTTTATCTTGATTTAGAAATCGTCTTACCCTGAAGCTAGAGATTATGATACTACTTAATTTGTTATTAAGCAGATGGAATACCTTCATTAATTCCAAACTATACCACCCTCGCCAGTGACATAAGAGGAGCATACAATTTCAGTGCTGCCAATCTATTTCTATAAACATGCATTTATAACCTATGTAATGTTTATGCATCATTAATTCATTCTTTTATTTTTTGTATTTGTTTTCAAATAAAACTTAAGTGTTTGTCGAATTGCATTTTCTTTTTGAGGTTTTCCATTTAAAAAAAAAACTATTACCAACAATTATAATTTAACCACCACCAGTTTTCCTCTGGTGGTTTCCCCTTTATCCTTACTTTAAAGGTTTTATTGTTTGTATTTCGAAAATTTGATTTTCTTCGTAGCTTAACTATTATCTTCGGAAGACTTCCCATCCGAGATTTCGCTCCATTCTTCTTTATAATTTTTTTATCGCTAGCTAACTGCTTCAAATTTTCCTCATTCATTTCATTATATCTATTGACATCCTGAAGCAATGAGTCTTTCCATATCTTACTGGGTCTACCCTCCTTCTTTATCTTAAAATTAAGTTAGTATGCCGACTTTATAGGATGCCTCTTTTCTCTTCTTGAAGTATGACCGTAACAGCTTATTCTTCCTGCCCTAGCCCTTCTATTTATAGTTTTTCATTCTAGTAGTTTCCTAGTATTAAATTTAAAATTTTCAGGGTTCCTGCAGTGAATAAAAATGGTCTTTAAAATAAGTTTCTCATAATTTGCTATTTAAACTCTGCTTCTTTCGTTAGTACACCTACCGTTGTTCCATATAAAATGGTAGGTTCGAGCACTGTTTTGTAGATCAGTTTTCCTAATGGTCACGAAGGTTTAAACTGTTTACAAAAGTTAACCACTGTTCTACTTGTCTCAAATGTATTTCTGCATCTTAACCTGTTTGAAGATTTTCTATCTAATGTTGAGGATATTCAAACTCCTAGATATTTTATACTTTTATGAACCTTGAAACATTTTCCATTTAATGCTAGTTCTGTGGGCTGCTATGCCTTATTATTTGGATATCTTAATAGTATATGACATTTTAAATAATTTAATTCTATGCCAACATCTGCTAACTGCTCTATAACTTCCTTAAGAATACATTCCATCTCCTCTTTAGATGTCGCAATGAGTAATAGATCATCTGCAAAAGCTAAGACTAACGGTAATTTAAGGCAACCTACACGCTAAGATCAGTTTACGCAAATATGGGTGAAGAATACCCATAATCGCCAAAAGTGCACATACCCATTTATTGGTACGTTACTACTTACCCATATTAGAGTATTTTTTCCGATACAAATTTACTCAAATATGGGTAAAGTCAAGTTTACCCATAAATGAGTATGTGAACTTTTTTGCGATAATGGGTAAACTAAGCTTAGCGTGTAGATCCATGCGGCCGGCGTCGTTGGTGTAGTGGTAAGCGTGAGGTAGGGTCCAGGTGGTGGAGTCGTCTCCCTGGCGTCGGTGATTGTCACCATGTGAGGAAATAGGCCGACAGAAAATTAATAAATAAAAAAAAAAGATCCATGAGCTCATGTTTTGTAATTTTACCTGAAACTTTTCGTATTACATCATGCATAATTAAATTAAATTATATTACATCGGTGACAAAGGGCATCCCTGTTTAATAACTTTACCCCTTTTAACTTCACGTGACAGTTGATTATTCCATAGAATTCTAGTTATTTCATCCTTCATGCAAGCTAGAACCCTATCCACTAATCTCGATGGAACATTAAGATCTAATAGGATGTCTTTGAGATTCTGGACCTTAACCGTTTCAAAGGCTTTTTCCAAATCTAACGCTAACACATAAACATCTTTTCCAGCATTCCAATATTCTTCTAATATTCTTTGAGTTACAAAGATATGATCATCGGTAAATCTATTTTTTAAATGCTGCTTGGTACAAATCTGGTTCTCCTGTGTATTTCGTAATTTGTCGGGCTAGCCATTTTGCATAAATTTTATACACCACACTGCATTGGAATCTGAGTTATTCACTTAGCCATTCACTTGAATTATATTGTCAATGGAAACTTTCTGAATAATTTTAATAAGAGCATCTAATGATTCGCCATCTGCATTTGTCAGGTACTCCATGAATATGCCGTCTGGACCTATTGCTATCTGCTTCTGGAAGATTTGGTAAAGGAAAAAAATCGATAGTTTCACCAAATTCTAGCTGTTGTCCCTCACTGTCTTTGAGTATTTGTTCCCAAACTCGTTAACTAATGTTGGTTTTTATTCTATTATTGCTGTAAATGAATCCTTTTGAGTAGACATAAGTCTTTCTTAAAAGTTGACCTATTTCAAAATCGTTCAAGTTGCGGAAAAATTCTTTGTGCTCTTTGATAGCTTGGTTGAATTCCTGTCTCCTGTTTCCTAATTTATGTTTGTGTTTTTGCATGCCAGGATGTTTTTTGACTATTTTCATTGCTATTTTCAAGCCATTAAAAAGCCTTTTTTCTCTTAGGTGAAGAAGGTGCTGTAACTATTCTAATAGTCTTATTTGATGTTCTTTCATTCCTTTTAACTAGCTCAGTTTAAAAAAATTCAATCGTGTTTGGTTCAGTCTTAATCTGAACTGGGTTCATCTGTTCTTGGATTTTTTTCCCAATCTAAGGTGTGGAGTAGGTCAATGTTGATTTTTGATGGTTCCTTTTCTGACACCTTATTACGAACGAGTTTATTAATTTTTAAAACAACTTCTAAAAGCTTATAATCTAAGTTGGAGTGAGTCCAGTAGCCTTTTATGATCTTAATTTTGAAGTCTGTTAATGTTGATGTTAGTTTAAGATCAATCTGGCACTGTCTATTACCACTTCTCCAAGTAGTTAATGTTTCATTTCCTATTTTTGACGATACATTTTTCAGTCGTGCTGTGTGCAATAATATTTTGAAGATTTTTCCATTCTCATTACACTTTCCATATCCTAACAAATTCCCTATCCATTTCTCATCCTCTTGTAGCCTATCCTTTGTCCCTAGTTGTGCGTTAAATTCCTCCATTACTATAATATGTTTCCTGTCCTTATTTGCTTATGTTACTTCACTTATTTTGCTAGAAAAAATATTTTTGGTTAACACTAGGAGCATAAACATTAACTATAATCAGAATATTAAATCTAACTTTCACTTCAATCCAGATCATACCTTTTGTTACTAGCTTCGAGCTGATAATCCTAATTTCCGAGTTTTTCCCAATTTCAATTGATTAGCCCTTTGTCTTGTTGACATGATTGTCCAGAACGGCCATGTATAGTTTTTCTTTAAAATTTCATCTCCAAGTGAGTTAACCTCTTGTAATGCAGTTAAATCAATATTATGGATGTCGAGAATGCCATCAATGTATTCTCTTTTATCTAAGTTTTTACAACCTTTAACATTTCAACTAGCTACCTTGATTAGTTTGTCGTTGTTCCTGGTGCATCATTTGAGATAATATCATCTTCATTCCTGTCTTCTAGAATTGTGTTTACTGGTTGATCATCTTTAGTATTTCTATTTGTTCTATTGTCCTTCTGTTCCCGATTAGGGAAACCAAATTTAAAGAAGCAGCTTACCTTTTAAGTAGCGATGCTCAAAAATAAAATCGTTTCCTTCCACCCACTAAACCCTTTCCGATTCTCCTGCTCTTTTTCGGTGTCAATATGGGGTGCAACAACCCTACTACCTATCCGCGGACTTAGGTGGACCCCATAGTAGAAGCGATTGCGACGCGACGCGACGCGATCCTAATCGAATCGATAATCGACGCGATTTGATACTCATAGTGAACGCGATTAGAAGCACTTTTCACGGAGGAAAATGAACCGAAAATCATCTCCATATCATTTTCATTCGCTTCGATAGATCCATCTTCCGCCATAACGCACACGAATTTTGAAATTTTGGACAATAAGTCGAAGCGGTTTGGTTTCGATAAAAAAAAATCTAAAAAAGAAGAAGAAGATATATGATCGCGCGACACCGAGCGACAAACCAGTGCACGTACTGTTCGATCGCAGGAAATCGCTCATCGCGTTCAGTCGCGTCGCGTTCACTATGGTGTGTTAGCTATGTTTTCGCTTTGTTTAAATGTGCGGAGGTTGGTCGCGCGACATCGGAAGACGGACCGGAAATTTGCAAATTCGGATCGCAAATTCAATAAATAATTCCACTCAATTGAACTTTGGCCAACGAAATCAATTTTGTCTAAATTTTGCGATGGCGAACCTAACTTTGTTTACCTTTTAATCACTATTGTTGATAATTTTCCATTCTTCCACTCCAACAGCTGCTTTCTCTACTCTCTCTCTACTCTACAAAAACTAACACACGCAAGCTGTCATGTTGCAGCTATGTTGCACCTTAGCTCTGTTCAATTTGTTAGGACTGTTCATGCGGCGTCGCAACATCTTCAGTTTTTTCTCTTTCACTGATGTTTTGCCTGATTCGGTCCTTGTTTTCTCATCTTCTACTGAAGTTACAACCATCACTATTCCTTTGCCTGCTTTTGGGCCTTGGTTTGTCACCTGAAGTAAGTTATCTACGGCATTTTCGGATCCTCCTAAAGGGTAATACGGTCAAAATTTGGTCAAGGGAAAACGCGTGTAAATCGGTGAAATCGTTTATTTAAAAAATCAAATTAAATTTCTTTTTCAAGTTCAATTAGTATAAAATTCAGGAAAAATATTCAGTTAGGCTTTCGCTTTTCCAAATCCGAATTGCCGGGCCTTACGCTTGACCCCTGCCATCAGATTTTGTACAGCCACCTTCTCCACCTTCTTCGCCGCAGAAAGCTAGTTTGCCTTGAACTGCTGCTCGTCCTTAGCAGTTTTTTTGGTCTTCTTTAGGTTCCGCTTGACAATAGCCCAGTATTTCTCAATTGGGCGGAGCTCTGGCGTGTTGGGAGGGTTCTTGTCCTTGGGAACCACCTGCACGTTGTTCGCGGCGTACCACTCCATGGCCTTTTACCGTAATGGCAAGATGCCAAATCCGGCCAAAACAGTACGGAACAACCGTGTTTCTTCAGGAAAGGCAGCAGACGTTTATTCAAACACTCTTTCACGTAAATTTCTTGGTTGACAGTCCCGGAAGCTATGAAAATGCTGCTTTTCAAGCCACAGGTACAGATGGCTTGCCAAACCAGATATTTCTTTGCGAACTTTGACAGTTTCGTGTGCTTGAAAATATCTGCTACCTTTCCCCTTCCTTTTGCCGTATAAAACTCCTGTCCCGGAAGCTGCTTGTAGTCGGCTTTGACGTAGGTTTCGTCGTCCATTACCACGCAGTCAAACTTCGTCAGCATCGTCGTGTACAGCCTCCGGGATCGCGCTTTGGCCGTCGTATTTTGTTTATCATCGCGATTTGGAGTCACTACCTTCTTGTAAGTCGATAGTCCGGCTCTGTTTTTGGCTCGATGCACGGTTGTAGACGATACACCCAGCTTATTTGCGGCATCTCGGAGAGATAGGTTAGGGTTTCGCTTGAAACTACCGGCAACTCTCTTTGTCGTCTCAGCGGCTTCCGGTTTTCGATTTCCCCCGATCCAGACTTCCTGGCTGTCGACAAACGTTCCCCAAACACTTTAATTACATTTGTAACGGTTGATTTGGCAACTTTTAGCGATTTTGCCAACTTTGCGTGCGAGTAGCTCGGATTTTCGCGATGCACGAGCAAAATTTTGATACGCTGCTCTTCTTGCTTGGACGGCATTTTGACAACTGAAGAGTGAATTCCAAAATCAAAATAGGAGCAACATTCTACACACACACACCTTCAAAATGAGGGGTGTTCAGGTTTTTAAATGCAAAATTGAAAGAAATACGTCAAGTTGATATTGACCAAATTTTGACCGTATCGCCCTTTACTACACTGTCGTAATTCTTTAGTACTTCTCCCGTGTAGAAACTTTGAAGAGTGCCATTTTGCGAATAAGACTCATTTATGTTGATTAAACTTCCATTCTGTTCGTATACTCTAATAGTTATTTTAAACATTTCAGAAATTGCCGCTAAAGCTTCATGTCCTAGCCATAAACCGTTTTTTTTTTCATTCTATTTATCGTTGTTACTAAGTCATCGTTATTCGCCTTGTAGTTTAACAAAAAGACTTCATATTGCTCTCTAATCTGGAGGATGTAATCTGCGATATGCTTTGGAAGTTTGTGCACATTGTGATCCAACATGAGATATTTACCTGTCACTCTCCCTAGTTGGTCTAGAACTGCCCTGATCAAACAATTACCATCTCCTTGTATTTTCTTAATCGTTATCTCTCCCTGACTAATTGCTAACTATTATGTTTATAAAAAGCTTCATTTGGTTTAACATCTACATTATCCCAAGCTATTCTTCCTTAGTGTATCTGTCCATATTACTCTCAGTAATTCTTTCTGTGATACAACCACATCAAAATGTATCTTCCCTTGCTTTTCCGTGTGGCACAATCTGATATTCTATAATCCGACATTCTGTAATCTGATCTTAGGTTTGGTTTTCTTGACTTCTTCTGTAACGTCTACTACTAATTCTGACTCTGATTTCCGGTAAATAACTAACTCAAGCTTCTTTATGATTCCACCCTCTTTAAAACACTGTACATGTTGAGCCTGAACTTTCATCTCTAAAAACATTGATTCGTTACCTGACTCACTTTGTTGCTTGTTGCATTCTGTTCTCCTGTCAGTTTTGCAATAATTGCTTCTGTCATCGTCTTCTAGAATACATACTTCAAGTATCTCATCTTCTTTGCCTGAACTAAATGATTTGATTGACTTTGACTTCTTTCACATCCAGCTAATCTTTGCAAACTTCAAAAATTTCCCCTCCGATCTACAAAAAAAACTCAAGTGCAACTATCCTGACGTTTTGATGGTCTTCAGTAAATGTCTGTGATTCTCCAGTTTCGTAGTAAAGGTTGTACGGAATCAAATTACACAACTTTTAAAATGGCTGTAACTTTATACCCGTTGGATGAGATTTTGGGTGAAATTAGTTCAATGTGTATTTATTTACGCTGTGTAAGTTTCACTAACAGATGTGGAATCGTTGCGTCGAAAGAACAGCAGCGGCGCAAAGAAATGTTGGGCATGTACCTCGAAAATCCGAATCCGGATGGTGCTACGATTTTCTGGCCGGATTTAGCATCGTGCCAGTGAAGGTTTTGGAGTGGTACAAGGCTATGGAGGTCAATTTCGTGCCCGGGCATGTCAACCCCGCGAACGCACAGGAACTGCGGCCAATTGAAAAGTACTGAGCCATCATGAAGAAGGCACTTCAGAATCATGCTAAGGAAGTGTAATCGGAGGAAGAAATGAAGAAAAAATGGATTTCCACGCAAAAAAAGTTGGTCCAAATGTTGTACAGGACCTTATGAGTAGTGTAAACAAGTAGGTTCGTGCATTTGGATATGGAATTGAAATTAAATAAAACAAACATGGGAAAATGCTCATAATATGTTTTATTTTACTCCCTGATCATCTAAAGATGATTGGTTGAACGGGAGAATTTTACCGAATATTTGTGTTTGTCGCAATTTGATTCCGTACACCCTTTCAATCTTCACTGTACACTCGAATAATATCGAGATCAACCAAAAAATTTCAACAGCGATCATGCTTTCATCCTTATATCGGATAACGAACTTGTTCGATGCAGAAACACAGTATGACTCAAAATCCAACGCGAGATATCTGATTCAAAGCCTGCTTTCTGAAACTGAACTGAGCAAGTGTGAGGACCGCTTAATCACCTGCAAGAAAGCGAAATGTAAAGTCTCACTCGCAGCGCCAGGCCATGTTTGCCGTGTTTCAACAACTGATAATTACTCTGTCTGTTGATGTTTTGTTCTTGTAGGGGAAGAAAAGTGCATTCTTTTGTTTGTCTCTGAGTTCCCGTGTTCGTGAATTAAGACGGGCAAAGGGAGTCGGAAGATAAGCGCATTGTTTATGTGCATTGTGCGAGAAGTTTTTCGAGACAGGGAGGAAAAAATTCATGCATAAATTTTACTGATTCGTCCAGTCTTCAGAAATTTGTTGTTGATTGTACATTTGATGAACTATGTGTGAGACTATTATCACTGAAAGAAATTATTATCTTATTATGCAAATGAAGGTGTTAATGGGAAGCCCAAGTCAGCCGAAGACTGTTCTCGACAATTATTACAATTGAGTAAATAAAATAAATTTATGCCTAATGGTTCCCTATAAGCATATGCGTACAGCTCCGTTTCGTTACCTTATTTGCTTATCCGATGAGTGCGTTTGGAACGCATTAAGTAGTTTGAAGATTTTAGCAACTGTCATGAACGTAATTGTGTTAAATATAAATACCGAGGAAGTAAGTGAAATAAACAAAATATTCCATGAAACACCGATTCTATCCGACATAAGCGGAATACCTCCATACAGCACACAACCTAACTACACACAATAAGTGACTACGATGGTAGAACTGCCGCCATCACGCCCGACAATCAACGTGCAATAAATATTAATTTGCATAATAAAGTGAAAACGTTCGGCAATTTGCTCGCGTCGAGCCTGCTTTCTTCCTTTCCTTGTCTGTGACAGACACTCATGACTGTGCTATATTTCAACTGCCAATTGCACTTTTGACGGCATCAACTCGGATGTAAACTTCATCTCATGTCAAATCGCCAGACTTCAAATCAGGTCAACCTGCAATGTACTGGAGTAACCCAGAAAATTCCGTCCCCACGCTGAAGCAAGTTGTTAAAATGAAAACAAAACTGCGATAAAAGTCCGTGAGTCTGCTTCATTCAGTAATTTATGTGCGATGGAATACCTAACCTACACACCCCCAAGCCAGGTTTAAACCCGGTCCAGCAGCCGGTGATGGAAATCTTTATGGATTAACGAGCTTATTGTTAAACACGCGGATGCGGACGGAACGGAAAGTTCTGTCCCACTGCAGCCCGAGAAGCGGCACAGGGCGTACCGTGGGCACGGAATTGGGTTAAAAAGCTCAATTTCCTGAACCCTGGTGCGACTTTGTGCGGAGATGATAATTTTCCGTCCGGAGAAAAAGGGCGTAAACCGATTGTGTTAAGACGGGGATCAGTGTTCCGACACGATAATGGTGCAAACAGATTATGGCGGACAATATTCCCAGCGCCGTCGTCGGTGAGCGTCGTTCGTTTAATTTGATTAACAACTATTTGGATGGAATGGAACCTGAACCATGGAAAACTTTCATATTTTGGTGGTGGAATTTATAATTGCTTTGAATACATTTCGTTTAGTGTAGTTGCCAGTGAAGGGTTGGGACTAATGGCGGCGGAATTGCAGTGAATGAGTTTCATACGAAAATCGCCACATACCCGTTATATTCAAAATTCTGGTAATTTATCATGATTATGCAGTGCGAGAGTTACCTCCAAAATTACCTCAATACTTGTCTACCCATTCATTCTATGACTTTGATCGTAAGGCCTGTACTTGAAAATAATGCACCATTTTTATCCGTGAGTAACTTTTTTGTCGGTGGGTAAAAATTGATGAAAAACTGGGTATAACTGGTTTGGAGTGAATTGTTTACATGTGCAAAAATCATAACAATCGGTTCAGTGGTTATTGAAATGTCATCGAAACAAGAAAAAATCGCCGGAGAATTTTGCGCGTCGTCATGGAAAATCCGACTGCAAATACAGGTAGGAATCACCCATACAACTGTGTCTCTGGTGGTAAAATCGTTTAAGGAGTCCCAGACGACCGAGCGGCGGGCTGTAGGTGGAAGAAAATCGAAGACACCTGACCCTGTGAAGGCCCGGAAGGTGTTCGGATTATTTCAAGTGTAATCCGAACCTTTCAATTCGCGATGCGGCTCTGAAGGCAAAGTGTTCCGCCTGGTTCGTTCAGCAAACCATGAAACGAGCTGGGCTTCGTGTATTCAAGGTCCGCAAGGCATTGAACCGGCGTGATTAACAAAACACGGCGGCCAAATTCCGCGCAAGGAAACTGTATCGAGAGTTGTTAACGAAACCGATGAGTGTGGTTATGGATGACGAAACCTACATCAAGGCAGACGCAAAGCAGGTCCCGAGGCTGGAGTTCTACACACTTAGAAAATTTTACAGTATTCGGTAATTTTTTACCGAACTTTCAACAGCTGAACAGTTCGGCAATCCGATTTAACGGATTTCGGTAAAATTTGACAAGTTCCGGTAATATTTTTACCGAAATACTGTAAAATTTCACCGAAATCCGCTAAATTGGATTACCGAACGTTCAGGTGTTGAAAGTTCGGTAAAAAGTTAGAGAATACTGTAAAATTTTCTAAGTGTGTACGTTGCCAAATCACGGTATGACATAAGGAAGAAGAAAGTGAACAAATTCGCCAAAAAATACTTGCTCTGGCAGGCCATATGCCAATGTGGTAAACTGAGTAAACCGTACATAACAAGGGTACCATCAACAGCGAAATTTACCGCCCCGAGTGCCTCTAGAAGCGTCTGTTGCCCTTCCTGTGGTCCCACGGAGACGAGACATTATTTTGGCCAGACCTGGCATCATGCCATTACGCGCGATCGACGTAGGATTGGTACAGAGACAATAACGTTGTTTCTGTACCAAAAGCCGCCAACCCAACAAATTCACCAGAGATTCGTCCGGTGGAGAGATTTTGTGCCATAATGAAGACCAAAGTTCGAAAATCATCCAAGGTGTTTAAGAACGCGCTGGAGATGAAGAAAGAATGGATGTATGTGACCAAAAAGGTTGGCTCCACCATTGCACAAAATGTAATGAGGGGTTTTAAGGGAAAGCTGTGGGTTTGCAGCGATGGAAAGGGAATGGAATAAAGTAAAAATATCGAAACATAATCCATAAGTATTAATTTATTCCCTGAAAGTTTCAAGAGAATCCGACTTAAAATAAATTTTTGGCGAACACTTTTGTCTGGTGCATTTTTTTTGAGTACAGGCCTTAGTAGCTATGAAGGAGAAATCTTTGCCGCAGTGCTACCACTTAATTTTTTGCAGTGTACATACAATTAATTTAGTTTTGTCGCATATATTTTGTTGTGAGTTTTCAAAAAAATAAATTTGGAAAGAAATCATAGGCACATTCGGTAGTTATGGACAGAGAATGAAAAATGGCTGCAGTTGCTGCATACATCATATTGTAGAGGCGGATAACACGAAAAACTTGTAAAGTCTGAACAAAATCGTGGATTGCTCGCCTGGAAGACTAGAGAATTGAGGCTGAAGGATTTGTGTTATGAAGATCTGGATTACTAGTTCAGCGAAATTCTTCAGAGAAGTTCAGGGGAGTTCTTCAGAGAAGTTAATGGAAGTTCTTTAGAGAAATTCGAGGAGGTTCATTGGAGATGTTCGGAAAATTTCTTCAGAAGAATTCAGAAAAGTTCATCCGAGAACTTCAGATAATTTTTAAAAGAAGTTTGGGAAATTTATTCAGAGAATTTCAGGAAAGTAGTTTCAGGGAAGCTTTTCCGAGGAATTTCAGGGCATTTCTTCAGAAGAACTGCAGGGAAGTTCTTTGAAGGAACTTCAAGGAAGTTCTTCACAGAAATTCAGGAAAGTTCATGGAAGTCCTTCACATAAATTCAGAAAAGATGTTTATGTAATTTCAGGGAAGTTTTTCAGAAAACTTCGGAGGTGTTCTTCAGAGACCTTCAGGGAAGTTCTTCAGAATACTTCCGTCGAATTCTGCTGAAAACATGGGGAAAGTTCTTCAGGGAGCTTCGGAGAAGTTCTTCACAGAAATTCAGGAAAGTTCTTTATAGGAGTTCGGGGAACTTCTCCACAGAAATTCAGGAAAGTTCTTTATAGAAGTTCAGGAAAGTTCTTCAGAGGAACTTCTGGAAATTTCTTCTCAGAAATTCAGGGTACTTCTTTATAGAAGTTCGGGGAACGTCTTCTAAGAACTACGAAGATAATCTTCAGAGAACTTCCGTGGAATTCTGCTAAGAACATGGAGGAAGTTCTTCAGAAAACTTTGGGAAAGTTTTTCAGAAAACTTCTTGGAAGTTCTTCAGAGGAGTTCAGAGAAATTCTTCAGTGAAAAATGTAGGAAAGTTCTTCAGAGAAGTCCGGGGAATTTCTTCAGAGGAGTTCAGATGATTTTTCAGAGAAGTTTGGGAATTTCAGAAAAGTAATTTCAGGAAAGTTCTTCCGAGGAATTTCAGGGATTATCTTCAGAGGAACTACAGGGAAGTTCTTCAGAGGAACTTCAGGCAAGTTCTTCACAGAAATTCAAGAAAGTTCTTTATAGAAGTTCAAGAAAGTTCTTCACAGAAATTTAGGGTAGTTCTTTATAGAAGTTCAAGGAAGCATTTCAACTTCATTGGAATTCTGCAGAGAACTTCGTGGAAGTCCTTCAGAGATCTTCTGGGAAATGCTTCAGAGGACTTCTTTGAAGTTTTTCAGAAAAGTTCAGCGAAGTTCTTCTGTGAAGTTTAAGGAAGTTCTTCAGAGAAGTTCATGAATCTCGGTTAAATTCATTGTTTTTCCGGTTCTTAAAGCAGCAAAAATGAAAAGAAATTACAGGTATATTTAAAATTCGTTTATTACTTAGAAGAGGAGTTGCTGTCATTTTCGGAAAAATGTCAATTTTCCATTTGTGTAACAACGTCAGACGAAAAGCACGTTAGTATAAAAGCCGCTGCTAAGAGCGTCAGTGACTATTTAAAAAATAAAAAGCAGTTCAGCATCATTCCAATGGCTATGATGGATGTTTTATACAAATGTACGTATGTCAACATTGGAGCAAAAGGAAGGATCAGCGATGGTGGGATGTTTGCTGATAGCTGTTGCAGAATCTTTGGCTTGTGAGATGCCTGTTTCGGCTCCGATGGAGGCCGACGCGAGATCGATCAGCTAGTTGAGACATTCTGAAAATTATTTGCTCTTCATAGGCTTGCTCAAATTAGTTATTCAAGGTCCTCAAAGCCATCTTATATTTGTTATACACGGCAGCCTTCAGTCCATAACGTCCCCAGCAACAATTTGGTCGATTTATCCAGAATAGTGGCCCGATTTTTTGGTTTTTTAAGGTTCGTGGGTAAGGTTTTAAGCGCCATCTCATCATATGATCACTTTTTACGCTTCAAATTGCGCTGGCTTTGGTTCCGATAGCTTCAGTTTTTCAAGTTTCAAAACGTGTGATACTTTGGAGTTGTATATCGGAACTCTTAGAATCGTAATTACCTTTCAATATTATGAAAATACTTAGTACTTAGCTAGGTATCAAAATCCGCTGGTCTGGACTAAACTAGCAATAAATTCAAACGAATTGTCAAAAAACTTCGCCCAACACACTATGAACTATTCCGTCCGGATGGAATAAGGAGTGTATCGAATATAATCTATCCACATACATTTGCGTTGTACGCATGTATTTGTGATGTTTTTTTATGCTCTGAACACTGCATGCTGTGCGTTTGACTGTCAGCTTTCTTTTGTTTACTTGTTTGTGCGGTTCAAATTCTGCGTTTTCAAAATGTCGCGTATTGAAAAGGAAGTGAAAATTAAGGTTCTGGACACATGGCTAAGTGAGAAGGGTATTACTATGCGAAAATTGGCGAAGCGGTTTGGAATTCATCATGCGAGTGTTAAAACCATCATTAATACTTTAGTAATCGTCAGTCGGTGCGAATCAAAACAAACCCAAAAAAGGAGAGAGTTCCTCTCCCATGTGCGCATCAGTAAACAGAGTGCACACAATAGATCGCTAGAATAACTATACAAGCCACAGTGGTACATGAGCGTCTTCCAACCGGACATTTTTTGCCTGTTGAAGTGGTGGACTTAGTCCGTGCTTTAACCTACCCCGCAGTGGGATGTTAGGCAAAAAATGTCGTTGGTTCGAGTACCACTGTACACATGCTCTTTTCGCTCAATTTTCCTAAAACATCTGCTATGTTTCCAAGCCTGCCGCACACTAGCGGAACTATCAAAACTTTCTCTTCATATCTTTCAATTCTAGCCAAAAACATTGTTGTTCACTCTTGGTGCCTCATGGTGATGAGCGAACATCTCCTTCTACATCATAATCGTTACTCCTCGCACGGAGAATATATAACATAACAATTAATGTACATCATTAATATGTTTGGGGAACACTATTCTTTGGATGAGCTACGAGGAAGAGGCAGAAAACCCGGTTCTTCCAACCCGAAACTGGAGCAGAAAGTGGTATCTCTAATCATGAAGAACAAATCAATTTCAATACGTGATTTGGCCAAAAAGGCAGGAACGAGTGTCGGAATGATCCAGCGTATCAAGAGGCGAAACCACCTGAAGACCTACAAGAAACAGAAAATCTCGAAACAAAGTCCAGAACAGAAGAAGCGAGCAGCAACAAGGGCCCGGAAATTGTATTCGCGTCTTTTGCAGCGTCCGGATGCATGCGTTTTGATGGACGATGAGACCTATGTAAAGGAGGACTCAAAAACCCTTCCAGGTCCACAATACTTTACTGCCGTCGTTGGGGAGCATGTGAGCGATGCGGACAGGTCGATTTAAGTGGAGAAATTCGATCGAAAGGTACTGGTATGGCAAGCAATATGTTCCTGTGGTCAACCATTTTTTACACTACCGGAACTATAAATGCGGAAATCTATCGATCTGAGTGTCTCCAGAAGAGATTGTTGCCTCGGCTCACTATGCCAAAACCACTCTCAATTGGCTTGCAGAAAAGGGTATAGATTTCGTTGGGAAAAATTTCAATCCACCAAATTGCCCTCAGCTTCGACCCATCGCACGTTACTGGGCAATCGTGAAGAGGGTCTTCAAGAAAACTGGTAAGGCAGCTGGGAACATGCAAGAGTTCAAAAAAATTTGGGCTCAAGCGTCCAAAAAATGCGATGCAACACTTGTCCGGAACTTGATGAAGAGCATTCGATCCAAAGTTCGAAAATTCGTGAAAAAATAACTTAAATATCATCCGGTCTTCATTATGTTCAAGTTTAACCTCGTACAATAAAGGATCAATTTTTTGTATGAATAAAATATCGGTTCTCAACATAATTTGAAAGAAAGTTTGTGGATAGCTTATTTTCGATACACTCCTTAGTTCATAGCCTACTACTATAACATAGAAACTATCGCTAAAGTTCACACACGACAACGGGCACGGCTCTATATCATATCGTACAGCTATCGCTAACCAGTCATAACTATCAGCTATCACTACATAGTATAGGTTTTCCTATGAACTATTACATAGTTTTCTAGCATATAGCTCACGTTATACTAGAAATAGCTGCCGTGTGGCGACACCTTGACGTAAATAAGTAGATCTACTGATTAGCAGCAAGAATCCAGGCGCAGCGGTCGGAAGCGCCTATCTTCAGGTAAGTATTCAGACTGTATGTGTTTTAGTTCAATCACTGTAACCATATGTTCGACCGTTCAGTTATGTAGGTATCGACTACTTTGGACCCATTGAAATCGCCGTGGGAAGGCGCAAGAAGAAGCGCTAAATAGCACTGTTCACCTGTCTGGTAGTGCGGGTTGTTTACTGTAAGGTGGCATACAGTCTGAGCCCAGAATCCTGTTGGCAAGCAATAAGACAGTTCGTTCGGCAACGTGGATCACCGGTCAAAATATTTTCGGACAATGGTACAACTTTTCAGGAAGCCAACCGAGAACTTCGACAGGAGCTAGCGAAAATAAACACGGGTCAAAAAAGGTGGACTTTCAATCCCCCATCTGCCCCGAATATGGGCAAAGTATGGTGCGGTCAATAAAGGAAACTCGCAAAAATCGGTCGACTACAATGGGCTGGGCATGTCGTAAGAATGTCGGACGACAGCCCTGTTAAAATGGTTCTCGAAAACGAACCGTCAGGTACAAGAAGAAGAGGCGCGCAACGGGCAAGGTGGATCGATCAAGTAGAAGGCGACCTGCGGAGCCTCCGCAGACAGCGAGGCTGGCAGAGTACAGCCATGGACCGATTACAATGGAAACAACTTCTGTGTACAGCAAAGGTCACGCCGGCCTTAGTCTGATTGGTAAGGTAAGTCTTTTGTGAAGCAGAACATCCATTCAAGTTGACGTACCCGGAAACAGAGGAAGCCGATCTGGATGTGATTACCCCAAACCATTTCCTTCTCGGAAGTATGTCAGGACAACACCAGCAATTTCTAATACCAGTTACCCTGGCAGACGAGCTGAGGAGCAGCTACAAGCGGTTTTTGACGTTAGCGAACGAATTTTGAATGAGATGGTACAGAGAGTACTTGCCAACGCTAAATCAATGGGATGGGATAACGGTGAAAGTTTTTGTAATGGATAAGGAAAAGGAAAAGGTACTGCAGCAGTTCGTGGTGTTATGGAAGAAGTCTTCGCTGGCTGTAGTCAGAACGAATGGAGGAGTTCACAGAAGGTCTATTACAAAGCTTGTGGTTCTAGAACTGGGAGATAAACCAGGTCAATGTGTGCTGAAAGATCTGGACCAGGGTTTATAAGCTGGGGAGTGTTCGGATTAAAGGAGTTAATTATGCGGTGACAGATCCCCCGGAATAGCTAAAATGACAAGAATGCGAAGTAAGTCATTCTTACGGCGAAATGCATAAACGTCATTGCGGATAATTTGCTGAGTGGAAATTTATTATCGTTGGGTTATATCTAAGTTAAAGTAAAAGTATTATTTAAGTTTACTATCAGTATTTTGTATTTGGAGGATTGCAAGAGAAATTGAAGCTATTGAGGTCAATTTCGGTAGTTGGTAAGTGAATTTGAAAATTGTATAGGTTGAGAACTATTTATTAACATTTTGATAAAATGTCAGGTTGGGCGGCTGTGGCTTTGTCGGAGGTGACTATTAGATATCTGAACAGAATTCTGCCTGTTTATACCAATGTAACCCTTTTTATATTTTAATTATTTAGCGGGTTAAATTATTAAAAAATTCCTACAGTGAAATCCAAAGATCATAGGGCCTGAGAGTGAGACAATTGGGAAGGAGCAAAGTACGGGGAAAATTAATGTAAGCGATTATAAAAACCTAACTTCAAATGCCACGAATTCTACAATGCATTATATCGTTACAGCTTTAAGCGTATCCGCAAAATTGCCCCAGAGAAGTTTTCTTTTTTAGTGCTCTAATCCAAACAGGAGTTCTTATATAAGTAACTTCTTTTTTCCCTTATTTCCAAAACTGTAACTTCTACTTAAAAGTTCAAGTTATTTAAGCGATTCAAAATTTGTCATGTCTGATTCACTTTTTGTTCAAGTTGCATTTTTTGCTTTTCAGAAGTTATTCACCTAATATTTAGTTGATTTTCATATTTTTTCCGGTATGACTCACTTCATATTCAAGTGAATCAAAAATCTCAGGATTCAGTCACTTTTTTTTTGGACGATTCTAAATATTTTAAGACAATTTCAAATAAAAAATCACGATGATTCATTTCGTATTGAAACAATTTTCCAACATCTCTTGGCATATTTCTTCATCTGTTTCAGAACTAATTCGCTCTAATTCGAGTGATTCCAAACTTCAAGGGCTACTTTTAATTAAATATGACTCATCTCTCGAGACTTCGGTTACTCAATTTGAAATGCATAGTCTCTGAAGTAAGCTATGATATTGTTTCGACCCAGACCCAGAGTATAAACCAATGGAGAATTTTGTTGACAAAATCACCTTAAATCTTCTTCTTCCTATTTTTTGGATCGTCAGTAAAGTATCTCCTACCTTATCATTCATCTAGCATAATGTTATTCCCAGACACGTACTCCGCCGCTTCTCAGCCAGCCCGACTCAAAGTTCATCGCCATAACAAACGATTATCCTTACTACTCACCAACGGCTGTCTTACAGAATCCCACACCGCAGCATCAACAACTTGAGTACGACACTGACGGAGTACACACCTGTTTCGAGTGGAGATCGCACTCATTCCGACCATTCTTACCCATCGAAATAACGACACGAATTTGCAAAAAAAAAATACGTTTCAATCCTTTGTCCAATACTGCACAGCATCCCAATTGATTTTCTCACCCCTCTGAATGCTTTTCGGACTATTCCGACGGTTGTATTCATCTGAAAGCGTTCGAAGAGCACCGAACTTTCGTCACTCTCAAACGAGCATGAAATAACTTCTGCTGATTTAATTATCATGGCTTAATGCTTTGTCGAAACTATGTCCAACCGCAGTCAGTAATTAAAGTTTATCTTGGTTCTGAAACATAAACTGGATCACAGAAGTTTATAACTACAGACGCCCCACCGCAGTGTATATAGGAATCAGCACAAATGTACACGAAATTAGTGATGCACCGGGCTATTCACCCGCCATTGTATTGGGACGCAATCTTAAGGTAAATATTAAACTTTGTCATCACCTCGGCTTACCCGCCCAAACGGCCAACAATCAGAGCCTAAACTGTCCCTTTATGTCTTATCCCTAGGCTTATGGCATTAGGGTGAACCACCCCTTACCCCCAATTCAATGGCACAACGACCCTTCCCTTTCCCACCACAAACGGTGTTGCACAAGCTATGGAATGCACACTTTCACCGGAGATTCTTCTCACCGCAGATGACATACAACTCCAGCGGCACGTGCTGAAAAATATTATTTTTTTCCAACTACTCACCTCTGACCAGCTAGTTCCGGATTATGCCTCAATTCCTCGATGCACAGGTCGAATTAATCCACAAGCGTGATTTTATTGAGTTTTCTTTTTTTTTCACTAACCAGGACGCCACAAGTCTGGTAAAAAAAAACCGACGACGACGGAACGAAATTCACCTTCCAGACCGCACCACGCACGCATGCACTGCACTGAAACTATAACAACCTGCCCCCGACTGTGTACCGTGCGGAGAAAACGGTAGGTTCATTCTAGGTATGGAGAAAGGATGATTCTCAGCTCTCCTGTTTTCGGGCTCTTGCGAGAGCAAATTTCCGAATCAAAGCAATCATATGAATGCAATGTTTTGAAGGAAAAAAAAGACGCTTTTCAAGGATGGAGGCGCATGCGTCTCCATCGGAAGTGGTCAGCCGATTTGCGATTGATGGGGCTGTGTGTGTGTTTGTGTTCGTGGGGTTTCGTTGAAAGCTCGCCTTTGTTGAACAAATTTGAAATGGCTGCTGGTTGTCGGATAGTCAAACGGGTGATACGAGTCTCAGAATAATGGTTGTCCCCGTTTTAACGGCATTTCAACATATAAAGAAATTTGTCAAAACTCCGTCATATAGCTACCCTAGCAAAGGAAAATAACAAGCTGATATCATATAAGTAACAAGTTCTGTTATCCCAGTTATCGTTTTGATTTCCGCTGTTATCGCATAACAAATTTAGTTATCACCATTGGCAAATTTTGTTATCATCTGTTATCATTTTGAAAACATTTTTTTATGTACGTTATAAGTTGAATTGTAAAACTATAAATATTCCCAGCATATTTGAACAAGAAATTTTGGTTTTAATCAAAATAATTTTTTTTTTAGTTATTAGCATGAGAATTTGATTTCAAATTGATAACATAATTTGAAACAATTTCAATAAATTTGCTTAAAATACAGGATTTGTTATCAAGTTGTTCGCAGTGATAACAAAATAAGTTATTATTATGATATTCAACGAGTATTTTTTTGTTATTAATTCTGTTATTTTGGCTGTTTATTCAGCCTCAATGATAACATGTTCAGTGATCAAAAAAATGATAACCTGGTATTAGAACCTGTATCAAATAAAATATGTTTGCTCATGTTCACTTTATTCAACTTGTGGTCCAAATCCAAGTGGTCTTACTTTTCCTCCAGGACCCCACTTTTAAGTTTGTGTACAATGACCCATGTTTTATTTTCAATTCTAGATCTGTTTTGACTGCCTTAACTGCCGTTATAAGCATAACTGTCCCATGTATATAGGGAAACCCATAGAACATGGGACAATTATGCGTAGAACGGCAGTTAAGGGCTATTCACATTAGGACGGTCCGAAGTCCGGTCGGGAGACGGCCGAGTTATGCTTCTAATTCATTGTATGAGTGCTGTATGCGACCGTTCACATTAACCCACCGGGCCGTGGTCGTGGCCATACCGGTGTTTGACCGGGTTGCTCATAAATGTTTCGACACAAAATTTTCATTAGGGCCTAACTGACAAACGTTAACAATGGCTTCTTCCGTAAATTTCTCGTGGCACAAAAGCTACCCATGTAAACCTCCAATTCTATCGGATAGGTGAACACTTCCTCTTCGAAATGATCGTGCTGGATTGATTAGGCGAGTTTTCAATATCGAGAAATTTAAGGAAGAAGCCATTGTTTCCGTTTGTCAGTTAGGCCCTAATGAAAAATTTGTGTTAGATTTCTTGGCAACGATATTTTTGACGGCTCGGTCTCATCACGGCTGGCAGCATGTGCTTTGATATATATGTAGTTGTAAGCGCAGATAATGCGTATTGGCAGAAAGTAGAAAAATAGTTCGGTGTTTCGAGCTAATTTGATTTGCGTTTTGACGTATTTAGAAAGATCAGTTAGGTAAGCGCAAATTGTGATTGTAGGGAATAAATTGTTTGAAGATCACGCTTCATAGATTCGACCATCCTAATTTCACTTAAGTTTCTAAAAGCAACTTGATCAATGCTGCCTACATGACAAACTAGAACCTATTCTTTTTTTAAACTTTATTTAGAGCAAATGGCCCAATAGTGTGGGAGCTCATTTATTTTATTTATATTAAAGAAAAAAAAACATTTCATAATAGCCCAATATTATTCGATTGGTCTCTAGCAAGGGGCAAAACGGCTTTCTCGTGATTAACTTTTTTCTTCAAATTTACTCAGGATTCATCAAATTTGCTCATTCTATGATTTTCTTGTCCCTCCAAGATTCAGAGTGGTGGGAATGCCAAAAAATGTGTGCAAAAACGAAAACAACAATTTCACTCATATTTGATCATAAAACTCACGTTTGCTCAGAATGCATCAGCTTTCATCAACTTGTATAATTTATAACTCAATCTAAAGTAGCACTGGTAGCATTGGCTTGTATAAGACGGTGGTGACGGTGGTTACCTTGGCAACCAATAACAGCAGTATGTTTACTGTTTGGGAAAATTATTTATTATCGTTTCGCAAGAAGCTCGCATATCAGGCATGATAGGTCGCAGTATTTGGAAGAGGAATTGGGCCCCGAAGTAGATTTTTTAATATTGTTTCATTTATTTTCTCGCAGGAAGACGAAAAACACATGGAATCACTTCCAAAAAGAGAACAAGCCGGTTCACAGTGAAAACTCTAGTTTTGCGACTGTTCTTTCTGGTTTCTTTCTGGAGGTGTTCCGTTCGGCAGTCATCAAATTCCACATATTCCTATTGTACGGATCGATCGACCCTACCAAGTCGATATTAACTTCGACTGCGAGAAGCATTGCTGATCCAGTGACGCATATTTGATTTGAGAGAACAGGATAGAGACGTTTAGATGAAGAATGCGTCGGTATGCGGTCAGTGTCCAAAAATGAAAGTTCTGTAGGATCATTTTATGTTGCATACCTAGAGGGGGTGGCAAATTCATTTTCATGCAGGTGAATAGAAGATGGGGGCTGGCAATGAGCTGTACTTGGGCTGTGGGACCGACACAAGTTCCAATCAAGCTAAAAACAACACGAGCTACACAAATTATTTTAATTACGTATTAATTTAATGACTAGCGGGTGAAGATTACCACAACGTTGATACGGTAACCTTTCATGAAAGAACTTTCTTGTTTTGATTATGCAATTTCACTGTCAAAACCAAGCGTTACAAAAGGTAGGAATGTTGAATAGCACAATATGAATCCAGTGAATATGAGATGCTCATAATGGCTCAGAGTAACTCAGGATTGCTCAGTGTCTTGCCCCTAGGTCTCTAGGGTGTTTGCTGGATCGTTATGATCGTTGGGTATTAAGTTAACCATGTTTTCCTTAAACATTCGTTTCCGAACTCTTGGCCATGAAGCGATGCATTGAGCAACGTTAAGAAACTGCAACGGATTCATAGCCATCATAGCCATGAAAAATTTCAAATAAAAACTGTCTCTTCTTTGTAGTTGCTCAAACGGACCGGTTGTCTTTTCTCTTCGCGCTATTCCTCCCAAGAGGTTATGAGCCCGCGTAAGTTACTATTGCAACCGGTAAATAAAGCGAAAGATGAACACGATGGAGAAATTGGGTATCCCGCGGTTCAACAGAAGCAACTTCAGCAGCTGGAAGTTCAAAGTTGAGCTTTTGCTGATTGCGGAGGATCTTTGGGGGGTACGTGACTGGCACGTGTCCTGAGCAAACGGAAGCGAATGCAGCAGTTGTAGCAGCGTGGAAGAAATGTGACATGAAATCCAGAGCTATAATTGACCTTCTAGTGGACGATGGCCAACGAAATCTCATCCAAGACACAGCTAAATGCATTCATCCAATCCACTAACCACGACACTGGCAAGCCGTTCGGATGCCGATCTCACGGTAGATCTAGAACAGACGAAGCTTATCGACGAAGTGGCAAAACGAAACTGTTCTGGACGGACACAATTGTTGCTGAAGAAGCAAATTAGTTGTCATCATTGTCACAAGGCTGACCACAAGCAGAAGGATTGCCGCTGGCTGACACTAAGAAGGGAAGCAGAACCTAGGAAGAACGAAACGAAGTAAATCGAAGGCAGTTCGTGATAGTCGTGACGCTTATGATTTCGTGGCAACAGTAGGCTGACTCGTGGGTGATCGATTCAATATCCCACATGGCAGCCAACAAGGACTTTTTCGAGTCACCGGATGAGACCACCACTGATGACATCGTGTAGGCAAATGAAATGAAAATGTAATCTGCTGGAAAAGTTATGTGTCAAATTCAGTGCGTTTCATTGTCAAGATTGTGAACTGTGAAGTTAAGGCCATCTGTGAATGTTGCTTGGAAGGTAAGTTTTCTCGATTGAACACACCAACTGCAGGTGGTTGTCCGTACTTCATCGCCATAACGGACGGTTTCACACATCATTCGGTGGTGTCGGAAATCGCTAGCAGCCGACTATATCTAGCAGTACGTCCTGGAAATGAAGACAACATTCGTTAGACCACCTAAAATAATTCGATCGGACCAAGTTGATGGATTCCAAAGGCAAGGACTGAAGAGGTTTTGCCATCAGGAGGGAATCCGACAGCAGTTCAGCGCCAGTGATATGCCGCAGTAGAACGATACTCTTAAAGGATAAATTTGTCATTAGTGTAGATGGAAAGGTTCATGCTATTTCATCAAAGCCATTCATGCTGTGGACATCAGAGAAGCCTGCTTCCTGACACTTGCAGTTGTTCTGATCAAAGGTTTACGGGTGGAAGGAGAAGCGTCGGTTACTCGCAGCAGCGTAAGGACTACCGTATTCTGGATCCAGCGACGAACAAGCTCGTCGTATCGCGGTTGCCAGGACGAGGGTCAGGAGTCCGAACCTCGCAAGGAAACACTTTGATTGTTATTTTTTGTATTCTTCCCAGCGCGGAAGTAACGATCTTTGATGAAGTTTGCAGCAGCAGATAATTTCTCATCTCCATGCGAAGCGCTAGGAGTGGGACAGTAATTTTATTGCTAGAACGGATAGACATGAAGAGAAAGTGTATTGATAGATCCGTATAGGGAACGGCAGGCTTTGAAAATTGAAAGATGTAAGTTTGAAAACGAGCGGAGGGCATTTGAACGGTAGTATCCGATCAGGCACATAACTCTTTGTCATACTACCCCATGCAGGATAGATCGCAAGGAAAGTATCATATTCTATTCGCAAGGAAATATATCGTATTCAAACCCTTAATTCTTAATGATGAAAACTCCATTGTTCCAGCCGGCGATTCGGAGGAGGAGGACGAGCTCTAGTCAACAAGGTGAATACCGCACGTACGACGAAGCTATGCGCAGTCAAGTGCTTCACGAGTGGGAGAAAGCGTTGGACGCGTCTCTTCAAGAAAACTCGACGTGGAAAATATAGAGAAGATGCCTGCGAATCGGGAACCAGTTGGATGTAAATGGATCTTCAAAAAGAAGTTAGACAAATCTAGCCAGGTGATCCGCTATAAGGCGCAGCTTGTAGCGAAAGGTTACAGTCAAAAATTTGGATTCGATTGCAAAAGACAGAACAAAGGTTTGCTTATCTTGAGGTGCTACTGGGTCTATTTAAGCAGCGCACAGCGCTTTTATTTTAACTTAGCCACCCATCACCACACCGGTCGTTGCTATTAGAATTAGTCATTCTTATTTACTGTTTTCCACACCGGAATCATCTAAATAAGTATCAACTAAAATTTAATGAAAACAATTGATTTTTAAATCTTTAGCTAAGCTAATCTTTTTGAAATGGACAGTTTTTTGCACCTATCATCGGATTCTAGTGACGATGATCTGGTTTTCATGAGCCAAACGTGGACCCAGGCACAGTCCATGTTACCTGGAAAAGGTAAGAAGGTTTTGTGTGGGGAAGATGCAATTTGAAATTATTTATTTTAATTTTAATTTTTCATTTTAACTTATGATATAAAACCAACTATTATAATTAAAATATCAATATAGTCAATACAGTTTTGCATTCATATTTTACTTTAGTATCAAATTTAAAATTGAAATTAATGACAGTAATTTTTTGAAAATGATGAAGTTTTTATTATATAAAAAACTATATTTGCATTACCGTGAAGTACCCATATTTTGCGCACCTAATGCCCTAATTTTGTGCATTTTAAAACATTCCAAACTAATGTTTAGTTGAATATTGATGTTGTCTTCTTGTGTATCGGATAAAATATAAAGTTTGCCAATCATACAATCAACTGCAAAATTTTGGCAACATGCGTATTATTAGGCGCTGCGCAGAATAAGGGTATTTCACGGTACTTTAATCACAGACAAACAGACATAGCGCATTGAACATTTTGCACTACAAATCATTGTCACTAACATACCTGCGCCAAGTGTAGAGAAAACTGTGATGGGCGATAAAGCTGAACAGATGGCGTTAGTGTGCTAACATCAAAACGTAAGGGAATCGACTATGTACGCCCCTTGTGGCGAAACTAGGAATTAAGTAACTTTTGTATTGATCGTTTAATGCGTGATCGATGAAGAAACTGCAAGAGTTATGTCTGTTTGTCTGTGTTTAAATGTTTAAAGTGATTGAAATAAAATTAACAATTGTATTATTTAAAGAATTATATTTAATTCAAACCAAATTAAATTTTAAATTAAGAAGCTAAATGTATTTGATTAAAAAATGATAACAAAACTTGAATAATTTACACATATTTTCGAAAGTTATAATAAGTTATATTAAATATTTATTAAAATAATTTAAATCAGATAAATATTGTTCGCTTATATGTTTTTTAAATATTTTGGCATTAAATTTAGGGGTTGAATTTTATTTTATTTCCTTAGTTCACATAATTTATATTTGGATAGAATTGGATTAGATATCTCCATTAGAGAGACTAAAAAGATTAAATTTAAATTTATGATTCATTAAATCCATTATTTTTTACTTAATTAATTTATGGGAAAAAGATTATGACATCAATTTAAAACAACAACAAAAACAACACAATATTTTTTTTTAGAGGATTTTTAGCCACTTGGTCTAGTTGTCACTGACAATACAATAAATTTAAAAATAAAAAATAATTACATCATAGCAATTATTAATTTTAAAATTGGTAATGGAATGAAGTAGCAAACTTTTATTTTAAATCATTATATGTGAATATATTTTTTTATTAACATAAATAAGTATAATAGTTCATTTTAAAAAGATTTTTTTAAACTTTTCATAATTTCTGATACGTTTGGAAATTTTCAAATTTTAATTGACTGGTTCATTATATTTTTAATTCAGGCAAGATAACTGGACATAATAATTTATTTGTTTGTACGTAATGTTTTAAACAATAGTTATTTTATTTATTCATTGAATACTATTGAATACGAATCAATTTTGCAATCACAACTTTGAAAATTAATCAATTTTAATATACATAGTGATTCTTGTTGAGTTCTCGCTGTTCATCCGTATGCGACAGACGTGTTCGGCGAGTACGTTGGTGGAAAACGCCGCCAGTGAAAACAAGAAGACCAGAATCATCCCACGTCACTTGCAGCTGGCCATTCGCAACGACGAGGAGCTGAATTTTTTTTTCTTCGGTGTGACCATTTCACAAAATGGTGTCCTGCAGACCGAGGAGGGTACACTGGCGAGCAGTCGTTGCTCAGAGAAGCGTTGTTGCAGTTTGCTGTTGGTGCCGATGAACCGTCAACCTCGTTGCGAGAAACATGGCTGTTGAAACGGCCCGTGACGAGACAAGAATCAATCATCCCACGTCACCTGCAGATGGCCAGCCGCAACGATGAGGAGCTGAACGAAGAAAGAAAGCTCAAGGGAAATCGCAAACTATTTTTCCCACGTCAATTAAATCCGTCCTTTTCAGGACGACCAGCTTATTAACTAAAGAGTTTGGTTGTAGTTTTCTCTTGTGCTGTTTGTAATTAAGTTACCGCGTCACGGCTGAACATAGCATTCATTAAACGCCGCGTCCCGAAGTATATCACAAAGAACTAACGAACGAAATTGTCGAATCCAGGTTGAAAAAAGAAGAAGGATAGATATGGTGATAAATCTGACAGCTCCCATGTTAAAGTATAGGATAAACATTTTGAAATGCTTCAACTGGTAAATGCTCCAAAAGTTACACAGTGTTTGTGTACCCATAGTTGTACACTAACTCTCTGCAACGACAATATAAAATTCAAATAAAAATCTACCGAAAAAATCAGAATGAATTCGTTGATTAATAATCTTCCAACCCTATCACACATTTGCAATGAACCAGGGAAAACCCTCGTCAAAAAGCTCTCGCTCACACGCAAAGCTCGCTGACAAGACGGAAAACTTAGGACACCCATTCCTTCCCGTTCCAGTTTCCCAGCACGGCAAAAGCGCTTTTCCCGCACAGCAAAACAATTGCGTTCATTGTATCGATTTTTCCTGCACCTGTCAGTTGACATTAGAGATAGTAGCCATTTCGGATTGTCGGTCGTGCTTTTCGTACCTGCTCAGTTGTTTGGTGGATAAAATTACTAATCGAAGTCCCATCTAAAGCGTAGTTTGCGAGAAAATCATTTCGAACTTGGTTTCCATTCCTACGAATTGAATTTTTTGGTCGAGTTAGAAAGGATAAAAATATCAAGAGGACGTGAGCTAACTATACATTGAAAAGCAGCTGCTGGAAGAGGTCGTAAAAAATCTATAGGAAATCGTTCAAACTACGTTGTAATCCGTTCCGAACCAAACTGCGTGGAGAACCGGAAATCTGCCAATAGATGGCCTCAAACTAGGAGGAAACTCGATTGAAAACAATAAGTAGTCAACAAATCAATAAGTGTGAATCGAGGAAAGGAGCAAAAACAAGTAAAACAATATCGTGAGTGGCTCCGTCCGCCCAGCGATGATTGATATAATCTGCCTAATTGCCTTGGTAGCTGTGCTCGCTTCGAACGGGGAGGTCATGGCTCATCGTTTGTCGGAAGGATTTTCCGCACCGCAGCACTCGATCGTCAAGCGAATGGATCTGGAAACGTGTCTAGGTCGGTACCGTAGATGCCAAATTCGACGGCGTTGACAATACCCGTGACTGACGGTTTGATTGACGATAATGGTTTGTTTTCTGAATTCGGTTTTGCAGTGCGCTTCGATGTCCACGTGAACACGATCATCCGCACCGAGGAATCACGCTCGATGGGTGCCAACTTTCTGGACGATGCCGATGTGAGCTCACGCGAGCAGTGCCTCAGGTTGTGCTGCGAAACGGAAAAGTGCGATGTGTTCGTCTTTGAGGAGAAGGTATGTGGCGGGGTTGAACATTCTTGGGGGACCAATCTGTCCAAAAATGTATTTAGCTCGATAGGGAATTTTTAAATAACGGCTTCTGTGGGTGGGAGATGAGGATCCCTTATTATGATAATTATGGTACACACTCCCGTTTCATTTTACTCAATTTTTGAGTACAATTGTATGTTATCTCTTTTTCTCACTCGGAAATGTTACTCAATTTCCGTTAAAAAGTGGATCAACTCAATTTTTGAGTAGATCCACTTTTTACGAAAATTGAGAAACATTTTGGTGAGAGAAAAAGAGATAACATACAATTGTACTTAAAAATTGAGTACAATAAAGTACAAGTAAAGTAAAACCTTCAGAAGAGTATAAAGGGTGTTCCGATAAAAATTTGGTCAAATGTGTGTGAATCGATCAAAGTTTCTATCAAATTCTTTTTCTTTTTCAAGTTCAGTTAATATAGAATACAGGAGAAACATTCAGCTCAGCTTCCTTTTTACCGAATGCGAATTGCCGGGTCTTTTATTTAACACCTGCCATAAGATTTTGAACAGTCTCCTTGTCCACTTTATTGGCCGCAGAACGACAGCTTCCCTTGACCTGTTTCTCGCTCACAACAGCTTTTTGAGTCTTCTTAAGGTTCCGCTTGGCGATGGCCCAATATTGTTCGATTGCGCGGAGCATTTTTTCCGTAATAACAAGAAGCCATATCTGGCCAAAATAGAACGGAACAATTGTGTCGCTTCAGGATAGGCAATAGACGTTTTTGTAGGCCATCGCTCAGACAAATTTCCTGGTTGACGGTTCCGGTCGCAATGTAAACGTTTCTCTTCAAGCCACAGGTACAGATGGCCTGCCACACCAGATATTTCTACGTGAACTTTGACAGTTAATTGTGCTCGAAAATATCGGCCACCGTCCGGTTGCCGTGTAAAATTTCTGTCCAGGAAGCTGTTTAAAGTCTGCCTTGACGTAAGTTTCATCGTCCTTTACCACGCAATCAAACTTCGTAAGCATCGTCGTGTAAAACTTTCGCGATTGTGCTTTGGCCCTTGGCTGACGTGTTTTGTTTATTGTCGCGATTTGGAGTCACCATTTTCTTGTAAGTCGACAGTCCAGCTAGTTTTTAAGCTCTATCCACGGTTGAAGGCGCCACTCTATGCTTCTTTGCGACATCTCGGACGGAGAGGTTGGGATTCCGCTCGAAACAGCGGGCAACTCTTGTTGTCGTCGCTGTGGCCTCCGGCTTTCGATTTCCCACCGATCCAGCTTTCCTGGCTGTTGACAAACGTTCACCGAACTCTTTTAAAACGTTGGTAACAGCTGATTTAGCCACATTCAACAATTTCACCAATTTGGCGTGAGAGTAGTTTGGATTTTCGCCATGCACGTGCAAAATTTTAATGCGTTGCTTCTCTTCCTTCGACGACATTTTGATAACTGAAGTGCTAATCTCAATATCAAAATAGAGGCTTTATAAGGGGTGTGCAAAATTTTTTAATGCACGATGAAAAGAAATGCGTAAAGTTTAAGTCGACCAAATTTTGATCGAAACACCCTTTAGTACACGACACTGAAGAAATCTGCACATTGTAGACGAGATACGCGTTTCTGTCGAGATAAGGAATAAAGGTATTTGGAATTATTGATGTGTTGACGTAGGACTACGTCTTTGTTTTCTACACAGGAGTACAATGAAAAAAAAACCTATAGTTAAAGCGGTTAGGTTTTAAGGCATTTTAAAATCCTAGAGGGTTTGAGCTGTTTATTGGAATACCTGTAACGTATATGTCAAAATAAGCAAAAGTAGTTGGAATTAAATGGAAAATACTTATTTTTCTTCTAATTTCTAGTCATTTGAAAATGTTTGCCACAATCGATCGAAAATAGCTGTACGCATCGATTTCAATATTGCAAACATCGATTTTCAACATTGGACTATTGAAAATAACGCAAATATGAGGTAATGTCTTATAATTTCGTGTTGCAGAGTAAATTTGTTAAATTCCATGTATTTTCCTATCACAGACTTCAAATGTATGTAAAGGAGTTCTCATATGCAGCAAGGAATGGTAGTAAAAGGGTACACCTTTGCAAAATGCATTATTAAATTAGCTTGATAGCCTTGGAGCTGTTCAGAGGCATGAGTTAATATTGAATTGATAGATGGCGGTGACAAGTACCTTGGAGGGTGCTTTGGCGAGCAACCATTTTTCAGATAGCTGATGGCTCTGTCGTCTTTTGCTAGGCAGCCATTGGTTATGCAGTAGGTTAACCAAGCCAGTAGTGAATTTGTTGCCAGCCGGTTGGCGTTACCACGAGCGAAATAAGTGGTTGGCAGCCATCTTTCGGTAAGGCGGTTGGTATGAACAGTATGAGCTATCCACCATTATTATCGCAAATGTGTATAAAAAAAGGCTTTAACAAGCAACATTAGCATGCCCAGTAACTATTAATTAGTAAATGATTTTAATTAACTATTGCAAATATGACGCTAGTATTGCTGGCTAATGAATTGTCAGACAATATTAGTAAAGGTCCAAAGAAGATCGATCGCACATGGACCATTTTAAATCCGTCCATTTTAAAACGACCAATTTGATTTTCTCAGCTAAAGAGTTTGTTTGGATTGGAATATATCTAAAAATTGGAAGCCAGAGGTGGCTAAATATGTTCCAGCTTTCCCTTTGCCACATACCTTAAATTTTCTGTACAATTTCGAACACGGCTTGGAAATTGAAATGGTCTCTATATTAGTCCGAAGCGCAAATTTAAAGCTAGCTCATGTCAAGAGGAGCATGTCAAATAAAAATTTTACGAATGGCGACCGTCACGAAATATTGAAACAAATGATTACAACATTCATTACACATTGTTACGTAGTCCTACGTCATCATTGCGTACAACCTCATTAGGCTGTCCCTTTGTAGTTTTGTTTATTGAAGTCAGCTTCCCAAGTGTCAATAAATCGAAAACATCGAGACATAGAGCGATTGTCACAATAAAGGGCGAACACGAAATTATTGTGACACCGAAAATGTCATGCCAATTTTCTTATAATGTTTAGAATCAAACCAAAATTTTAGAGTAGTTTTATACATATATTTACTTCAAAAATCAAAAGAAAAGTTAATCGATGGAGCCTTGAGTGTAAAATTGAACGCATTTTTGCTTGATGCCCTTCATCAAAGTCTTTACAGTGTCATCCGGTACCAGTTTCACAGTTTTTTTTTTCCATTTTCTTAACATGTCCTTCTCGTCTTTGACTGTCTTCTTGCTCTTCCGAAGTTCCCGCTTCATCATTGCCCAGTACTGCTCCACCGGGCGCAGCTCCGGACAGTTTGGCGGATTCATGTCCTTTGGGGCAAAATGGACAGAATTGGCCTCATACCACTCCAGGACACTTTTAGAATAGTGACATGATGCCAATTCTGGCCAAAATAGTGGGGCTTCGTCGTGCTGCTGCAAGAACGGCAAAAGGCGCTTCTCGAGGCACTCAGATTTGTAGATCTCGCCATTTACTGTGCCCTTTGTCACGAAAGGCTCACTCCTCAGTCCGCAAGAGCAGATGGCCTGCCAAATGAGATATTTGGAGGCGAACTTCGACATTTTCTTCTTCTTAAATTTGTCGTCCACATAGAACTTGCTCTTGCCGGTGAAAAACTCCAACCCCGGAATTTGCTTAAAATCGGCTTTTATATACGTTTCGTCGTCCATCACACAGCAGACATATTTTGCCAGCATCTTCTCGTAGAGCTTCCGTTCCCGAGTTTTAGCCGTCGATTGCTGCCGCTCATCGCGGTTTGGGAAGTTCTGTACCTTGTATGTATGTAGTCCAGCTCTCTTCTTTGCATTCTGGACGTAGCTCTGCGACATGCCGATCTTTTTAGCCAAATCACGCCTTGAGACGTTGGAATTTGCTTTAATCATCCGCTTCACCTTTCCCTCCGTCTTTTTGTTCTCCGGTCCCGGTTTTCTTTCAGTTCCTTTGCCGTGGTCCAACGTCAACCGCTCTTGGAACCGCTTCAACACTCTGGAGACGGTTGAATGGTGAATGTTCAACATTTTTCCCAACTGCCACAGGTGCGACAGGTCAGGAAATTCCAGGTGTTTGGCAAGAATTTGTTCTCTCGACTTGCGTTGGTTCACCTCCTTTTTCGTTGAATCGAAAAACACGACTTCGAGTTTGACAGCATGCAAACAATACACAACAATGAGAAAGTGTGCAAAATTTGGTTGATTTTTACCCAAAAAAGTTATGCCCTGTTGAATGTGTCGCAATAATTTCGTGTTCGCCCTTTAATATTTTTCTGAGGCACTGACACAACTTTAGAGGGACTTCGAATAATCCCTTTTTACGAATTTGAAACGAAACGTGAATTAATAGAAAGTTGTATTTTTTTGTTAGTTTTTAGATGACCATTTAATTTTGGAAGAATGAGAGGCTCTAGGAGTGGACAGTAATTTATCGCTAGAACGAAGAGAAAAGAAGGGAAAGTATTGGTAGTTTCATTAGCGTACGGCAGGCTGTGAAATTGAAAGATGCAAGTTGAAAACGAGCGAAAGGGCATTTAAACGGTAGTATGCGATCGAGCACACATTCTTTTACCAAGCTACTCCAGTTGCAAGATAGGCCGACATGCAGAGGGATTGAATTTCTAGTTTTGATTTTGGTGATTGTTTTGTTTCAAATTCGGAAAAGATAATATTCATTTAAAATATTACGTTAAGCATGACCATGAGCATGATTTACCGCCCAAGTTTGCTACTCCAGATTACCCAGAAAACCAACAGATGAAGCTTGAGACTAACATACATCCTCAATGAGCATGAGCATGCGTATGATTGACCACCCGGGGTTGCTACTCAGTTGTTGCCAGATAAGCTGTTATTACACAGAGTATTACACAGTAATCCAAAACTAAGGCAATACCAGCGGATGGATATTCCAGAAGAAAATGAATATATTTTTTGGCTCAGGAAGTACTAACACACCGGTCCCAAGCTCGCTCCCAAGCTTAATGATTCGCCGCTAATAACGTAACTCTCACCAAAACCCTCAAGTATTGTGTCAAAACAACATAGCGAATCAAAACAACAACAAAGATACTAGTACCGTAAACAACCAAATTGTTTGCAATCTTTCATACAACAGGCTAGATTCAGGCGTTATCTGGCTATAATCTACATAGAATATCCCATTATTTTCTGCCAAATCTAGTATTTTTTTTATGTGCATTAGATAACGCAAAAAATTCAATGTTTCTTTTTATCTGTGCATGGATTTATTCAGTTGAGTAAATGTGGTAAATCCAGCCGGCGTCGGTGGTGTAGTGGTAAGCGTGACTGCTACTGGCACCCCAGTGGGTCTGGGTTCAATCCCAGTCGACGTCGGTGGTTTTTCTGAGGCGAAAAATCGTCTTCCTTCGGAAGGGAAGTAAAGCCGTTGGTCCCGGTTCATAGTCATGAGTCGTTAGGTAGGGTCCAGGTGGTGGAGTCGTCTCCCTGGCGTCGATGATTGTCACCATGTGAGGAAATAGGCCGACGGAAAATAAATAATAATAAAAAAAAAATGTGGTAAATGTGAAGTTGACATGGTTTTCTATGACAATGAGTTTTAGCTTGAATGAAATTTAGTAGCAGTAGCATCGACAAAAATTCGTATTTGTAACCTCATCTCGGGTTGTCCTCATTTGCCCAGGATGGCCAATATCGTCATTTGTCTATTTAAAGATTAGAAGTAAATTGTTGAAGAAAAATCATGAAGTTTGAGCCTTCGAAAGGCATGTTACGGTAAAAACCAGCGTTTGTCCCCTCTTAAAAGGTCCCTCAGGGCATCCAGGTTGTCCCGTAGAATGGCCAATATGTTCATTGACCCATCCAGAACAAGGCTACCCATGGTTGTCCCAGAATGACCAATTTGATCATTGATCTATTTCAAGGCTAGAAGTAAACTACTTATTGAAAAACATGGAGCCGTCGAAAGACATGTTTCGTCGAATATCCGCGTTTGTCTCCTCCACCCTCTTTACCCCGGGGTATCAGAATTGTCCCGAAATGGCCAATATGGTCATTGGTCCATTTCAAGGCTAAAAGTATACTAGTCATGAAAAATCATGAAATTGAAGCCGTCGAAAAACATGTTCCAATGAAAATTTGTATCTGTCGCCGCCTTACGGATCGTGGCAAAACATGCCCTCTTCCGGCAATGATTTCTTATGGCCAATCGGGTCAAAAAACGGCAGTACTCAACAAGCATTTTGACTGCAAAGATATCAAAATTTGGTCATGTTAACTTTCCACAATGTCAGTTAGAAATCCGGATTAATATGACTCGAAGCACCTTTTTCTTTTTTTTACGGTTCTTCAGGAAAGTTTAAAAAAAAAATGGTTTCGATACAGAAACGTAACTTTATATGAGAGCATGAGCATGAGCATGTTTAACCGCCCAAGGTTGCTACTCCGTTGTTGCCAGATCAGCTGTTATTACACAGAGAACCAACAGATGATGCATGGGACTAAAATACATCTTCAATGTGTAAAAACTGCTAATCTCAAACTAAGGCAATACCGTGCTTTTAATAATGCTAAAAGCCGACTTTGACCGGTTTAAACCAACAGTAAGGATGCTATTTAGGTCACTCACAGAGTGTGATAGTGGTATTTCATTAGGAAACCAAGTCAATTCATCTTAACGCCTGAGAGCCAACTTGGACCGATCTACACCAGCAGTACGGATACCGCTGTAGTCCCTTACAAAATGGGACAGTGGTTTATTTGTTCCAAGAGAGGGTGGCCCGACGACCAAGGCGAACGAATAATTTGGATCACAATAAATTACGTACTCGAACACGACTTTTCATGCTCACTCGATCACTCGCGCAACGAACAATAGGCAACCGAAACAATAGACAAAACGCTACGCCAAAAATATTGCGGAACGAAGTTTCGACACAACCGATTCAACCAATTAAACTGACTGTCTTGTTCCATGGCCTTGAGAGCACTTACTACCTCACGAAGTCGCCTGTACCCAACTCTGCAGGCGTCCGTCCAGTCTCTCACTGAAACCGTTCCATATAATGACATCAAAACTTTTCCGCAAACAACAGAACGAACACTCTTTATGTACCAAGTGGCTTGTTCAGATCGAGAGCGCACACAACTTTTTCGAAAAAATAGATACCGAGCTATGTCCGATAGTAAAGGCAATTCGCAACAAAGCATCGAACATGCACTCACGCCACCAAACAATAAATGACCGAAACAATTGATAACGCGCTATGCCCGATAACAAAACCGACATCAAGGTGATACGACGCATATGGTGAACTAATTATATAGATCGTAATTAACAAGCTAATTAATAACGACCCAAACCACTCGATCACAGTACAATCACAATCATATCTCACTATTTTCATTAGGAAAACAAGGAAATCCTTAATATGGTGATTCGGCGACTATGGTGAATCAATAGTACGGGTCAAACCCCCCCTCGTGACATAATACATGGACCTTCCCTAATGCGTTATGCTGAGAATAGTGCACAACAAAGAATCGACACAACCGTTCACAGCCGATGCACAAAGCAGACTCCTCAGAAACGTAACTTTATATGAGATAGGAGTAGTCAAGAAAATTAAAACTTCTAGATAGGGTAACGGAATGTAATGTTAGCCTAGGTCCTTCATTCGGCCTATGTACCAAATATGTCTTTAACTCGGCGATACACAGAAAAAAACAAAAAGCGTTCCCGAAAATGACAACGGACCGTGAACTATAGACTGTTCCAAAAAGTATAAGCACACTTTCAAAATAACAAAAAAGTCATGTTTTTTTAGTTTTAATAATTTTATTTGGCAAATGATACTTGTATTTGTGTTTTATATGATATTTTACTCTCGTTTGATCAAAATATTTAATTATAACCAAGACTCCTAACTTTTCCTCGAACATGACCCATTAGCTTCTGCACAGTGGCACTTCCAACCATTTTGACCTCTTTTGGTCAATATTTTTTTAAATTTTTGGATGTCGTCCGCTGGTTTTATGAATTTTCGAAGCATTGCTTTGGTTAAAACCCAAAATTCTCGATTGGCCCTGCCTCCGGGCAGTTCGGCGGATTCATGTCTTTCGGCACGAAACATACATGTTTACTTTTGTACCATTCTAAAGTGTCCTTTGCGTAATGACATGACGAAAAATCAGGCCAAAACACTACTTGACCTTCGTGCTGCCTGATCATCGGCAATAATCGCTTCTGGAGACATTCTATAACGTATTTCTGAGTGTTCGTCGTCTCCGTTGTGATTTACGGACTAGATGTTTTACCACACTCGCATATTGCCTGCCAAACCATAACCTTCTTACCGAATTTTTCGGGGATGTTTCGGAGATGTCTTTGCCTTCGCTTACAGTATAAAATTGTGGTCCGGGAAGCGTTTTGTAATCTAGTTTCACATACGTTTCATCGTCCATTATTATACACCCAGAATTTCTACACAATAACGAACCGTAGAGTTTGCGGGCCCGTGGTTTCACGGACGCGGCCTGTTTTGGGTTTCTTTTTGGGTTTTTTCTGCATCCGGTATGTTGTTAGCCCAAGTCTTTCTTTGGCACGCATGACGTTACTCGACGAGGTCCCTAGTTTTTTCGCAACATCCCGAACGGAAGTCGCTGGTTTTCATTTGTAGGCATCCCTAATCTTTTTATCAATGTCCGGACTAACAAGACCGGATTTCCGACCACTCTTCGGTGCATCTTCAAACGTACACTCTATATTTTCGAATCGCAGATCGTATCGCTCCGACGCTTACACCCTCTTGCTTGGCCAATTTTCTCAAGGAGATTCCGCTCACAGTGCACCATTTGTGCACGATAAAGGATGTCCGGAAAGTAATGGGAAAAAATTAAAATAATATTATTTATTTTGAAATAATGATAAGAATTCTTATTTATTGCTCAGATTCAAGATATATAAGTATACAGAGATGTGAGTATGTTTACTTAGCATTCTACTCCTGATTTGGATATTTTGGTAAGCATAGAGTAACCGTGGTCCATGAGGTGCTGTCCATGAGTTTCTGCTACATCAGCTGCAAGTTTTTTCCAGATCCGCTTGAATCCAGTGAGGTTTTTTGGTGGCATATGTCTCTTAGAATACTCCTGTTTGCAAATTGACCAAAATTCTTCAATTGGTCTAGCTTGTGCCAAATTCGGCGGATTTTTGGATTTCGGGATAAATTCAATATTTTCTTGCCCAAGGAACTCAAGTACTCTTTTTGCGTAGTGTACCGATGCCAGGTCTGGCCAAAATAAAACACTGTTGGTAGAATGATGCTTACGAATGAACGGAATCAAAAGCTTCTTCAAACATTCGTTGAGATAAATTTCTGCATTAATTGTTCCGGTTGTAATATATGGCTCAGACACGTTCCCAAATCGATCCATGGCCTGCCACACAAGGTATTTCTTGAAAAATTTAGATTTTTTCTTCGTTTTTTCATCGTACGAAACTTCTTTGGGATTAGAACTGTGGTAAAATTTTCGTCCTGGCACTTCTTGTGGGTCAAATGGAACATACGTCTCATCATCAATTATAAGAACTTTTTGACGTGACTTGTCGAGAACAAAACGAGCGCCTGATTTCGCACGAGCAGCTTGGTCCTTAACATACTTTGGCACGATCTTTTGTGTTCTCGCCTTGATACGTAGTTTGTTAATTTTAATATCACTGAGTGTTGACTTTGAAATATTCATTTTCGATAATAATTGGCGAACTGAAATATCCGGTTGCTTCTTAAATGCCTTTTCTACAGCATTCACGACCTTTCGCGTTGATACGGACGCTGGACGACCTGATAGTCGATGAAAATCAGCTGTACCAGTTTCGGAATACCTTTTTAGAACATTGTAAATAGTGCTGGATGGAACTCCTTCTGCTTTGAAGTGACGATACGTGGTAGTTTTGCACCCATCAGCGATATTTTGAAAAAACTGGACAATGCGTTTCGCACGCGCTTCCTTTTCGCTACGCTTCATTGTTTTGGTACATGACGTTTATGCACACTTAACTAATTATGAGTACTGCAAAGAAAAACCTACTAAACGGTATGTTTCACGCTAAATTTAACCTAAGCATTTTTTACAAAACATAGTGCTCAAATTTTTCCAGTTACTTTCCGGACATGCTTTACTTTTTCGTTGTTCCGGAGTAAGACCGCGCATTTTGATAACGGAGAACTTTTTTGATGCTATGTCATTCAGAAATGTGCAAACAAAAGGACGCAGCCAAAACATGTTGAAATATTTTATTATATTCAAAGTGACCGTTAATATAAGGTGTGCTTATACTTTCTGGAACAGTCTATAGTTCACGTTTTCAGGGTTTTCCCCTTAAAACGTCGTTTAGTTCATGATTACGTGATTCAGTTCACAGTGTATTTTTGCTTGGTCTCGAATTCATGACTGCAGTTCACGGATCTGGGCAAGGATTTTTCTCCGTGTAATCAACAAAATTATGTTGCTGTCAGGATGATCGATTGCACCTGAAGCAATTGAGACATCATCAATCAACTTTAGACATCATGGTTTCATTGGTTAATCTAAACAGATTATTTACACGATCTTTAAATAATCGGAATTTGGTTAAAATCGAACCTATAAACAAGTAAAGTAATGCAATGTTGTGTCAAGGGACACATACCCTACTTATATTAGAAAGTTATAGCATTTTGAAAATCCATTCCGAGTCATATTGACCCCGACACCTAAGGAAGTTTAAGCTGAAAATGTATCTGTCGATCTAAATTAGTATTATGGATGAGTTTTCATTGTTCTCTCGCATCCAACCTGTACGCCCATAAAAACATTTAACTTTCTTTCATTCCCACGCTCAACATTTCAGAACCAGGGCACCTGTTTCCTCTTCGAGTGTGGCCCTCCGAACGATTTCCACTGCAAATTTACCCACCATTCGAACTACACGAGCGCCGTGCTGAAAATTCCATCAGTAGAACAGCCACCCCCGCCCCTCGCATCACAGATCCACTCACTTGCCCAACCACCGCAAATGGCCATGCTACCCAAACTCTCCCAGCATGAACTGGAGCTGGTCAATCTAAAGGCGCCGAAGACACCCTCGAAAAGGTCAGTTGTAAATTTAATAGCCTACTGGGAGCATAAACAGTTAACGGTACGTTTTTATCTCTTGATTGCAGTGAACAGACAACGACTACTCCGTTGCCACCGCTCGGCGTTCAACTGGGTCAATTTCCAACAGCAACCGCCCCTAAGCCTACTGCGCCCACGCGATGCGGTCATTATGAATTTCCTTGCCACTCCGGCGAATGCATCGCTATCTACAACGCATGCGACGGAATCCCACAGTGCGCTGACGGAAGCGATGAAGGACCAGAATGCCCAAGACCACCTCCGGTTAAACCATTTCAACCATCTCCAATCCAACAACAACAGCAGCAGCAGCAAATGCAATCCCAATCGATGCCCGCCGGACAGGTAAATGAAATGCCCCAAGCGAAACCCATAATACCAAAAGTTTTCCAGCCCGACCTTCAACAGCAACAACTGCGAGGATTGCAGGAACAACAGAAATTGAACCGCCAAATCACTCACAACCGAGAGGACCCAATGACGGCACCGAAAGCATGGCCAAGACCAATTCCTGATTCTCAAGCTATTTATATGGGTACATTGGATATGCTTGTCTTCAATTGCACGCAAGTAATAAACCACGTTTCAATCATTACAGATACCCCCGATAGCCACATTTTCAATCACAAGGGTGGCCTTCAGATCTCATCCAACAACATGGCTCCCCCGCAGTACCAGGGAACCTTTCCCGAGACCAACTACATTCCCAACATTCCCCGAAACAACCCGTACCTGTCCTTGTCCGATGGCTATCCTCCTCAGTGGGCAGACCCCCGCATGTCTCCTCCCCAGCGACCAGTTTGGCCGCAATCACAACTCCCCCAGGAACAGTACGTTCAACCACCCCCACAACACCAACCCGACATGAACCTTCCGCCAAATCAACCTCTTTCTTCAAATCCCCAACCTCCTCAGCCTCAATCCCCTTCACCACAACCCCAACAGCCAGCCACTTCGGTCGCAACCGATGCACAACCGAAACCCCCAACAGGCGATGACGAAAGCTCGAAAAAGCCCGACATCCACAAAACCGCAAAATCCTCCGAAGAATACGACTCCTACGACGAGCAGTATCCGGAAAAATCCTCCAAGGAAGACCAGGAGGAGGAAAAACCTGAACCGCCACAGAAGAAGAAACCCCGGAAGCACCACAAGCAGCATCAACACGACGAGGAACACAAGAAAAGGAAATCGAAAACGGCCAAAAAGGACAAGGCCGTCCACGAAGGAGAGCACGTACCGCCCCCGGTGCACCTGAAGATGCTGCGAAGCGATATGGAAATTGAGTTTGTCGATCACGATGGCCAGGCGGAACGGCCGGGAGGAGCAGTGCTCTCGTTGACTCTGGGTAAGATTGTTTGGTCGTGTTTTGAATTATGAGGTGATCGGAAATTTATGTTTTCTAGGAGCAATATTGACAGCCGCTCTGGCCATTCTGATCGGATGCAGGATGAAGGTGGCCCGAAGAAGGGTCAGACGACAGGGAAAGGGCGGATACGCGCATGATGCCGACTTCCTGGTGAATGGAATGTATCTCTAGGGCACGTCGGATATCTAGAGGTTAGGAGGGACGATTACATAAGCATCAGTTTTCAAATTTAGTTAACCATCGAAGTCATTAGGCAATAATAAGTTTTTCTTTAACTATTGGTAAGATAAAAACAACAAAGAGAAGAAAAAGTAGAAATATGAGTTGCATAAATTGCACCGCGATGTAGAAGGAGCGCTTGTGCTTTCTTTCGAACCAACTAAGATTAGGAAAATCCTTCTGTTATTAAAATAGTGTTTGGAACCCACCAAAATCTTGTTTGACCTTAAATTCCGAATTCCGGTCGGTGTCCGAAAATCCGAATAAACACACGCTCGGCTTGAAAATGGGAAATGCAATCTACATAAACTCCGTTAATTAATTTTTTGTTGCGGTGATTGCACTCAATTCACAAGCCCTGCTGCAGTCGAATCCGAGAAATTTCCACCATTAACAACACCTCCTCGAATTTAGACGAATAACCCCGAAAAATTAGTTTAATGTAGTCATATAAAAAGGGGAACCATTGTTTTTCATTCGGGACTGGGATAGGTGAGAACCGTACAGGGTGCGGCAGAAAAGAATGCGAAAATGTTCAAACTTGAGTATTGGGTTAATTCATGTGTAGCTAGTGACTAATTTCTGTCGAAAGTGTATTTGTTTATGTTTACTTTCAAGTGCTGCATCCAAACATTCTATTTGTTTTATTGCAAATTCGTCAAAATGTTCGAGAAAGAATTGATCACCAGTTGGTTGCTCGCCCAGAAGAAGCCGAAAGAGATTGCCAAGGTGGTAGGGGGCGATTTAGCAACAGTTTACTGCATAAAAAAGTCCCTGCAGGATGGTACTAAGCAGTGGAAGCCGGGAAGCGGACGTCCGCGCTTTGCACGCACGCCGAACGTGATCAAATCGGTCCGTGCAAAAATTTCTCGCAATCCGGTGCGTTCCATAAGAAAACTTGCAAAGAAAGCCAATATTTCGGAGAAATCCATGAGGAGAATCATAAAAGAAGACCAGCATGCATCTTCCAGAGCCAGAGTGAAACGCCACTTGATTACGGACCGGGTCTACGAGTGACTCGTTCCAAGAGATTGCTTTCCTTGTTGAAGAAGGAAAAAATGATAATCCTGTTCTCCGACGAAAAGTTTTTCAGCCAACAGCCACATGGACCGGTTCATTTCACCGCAGAAAATGGACAACGTTCCGGAAAAAGTGAAATTCAAATTTCAAACCAAACATCCGGCTGGTGTCATGAGTTTGGCTTGGTGGCGTCCAACGGTTTGAAAATGCCGCCTGTTTTCATTGATGCTGGAGTTAATATCAATACCGAAGTGTATAAAGGGCCAAGTGCTTCCTTGGGAGAAGGCCAACTTCTCCAAGGACCAAAACGTCGTCCTACAGCAAGATGAAGCGCCGTGTCACACGTCCAATCGAACCCAACAATGGCTGAACGATAACATGAAGTTTTGGCCGAAGGATTTGTGGCCCCCTAGCAGTCCAGATCTTAATCCGTTGGATTATTCGATTTGGGCATATGTTGAAGCACGAGCCTGCCAAACATCACACCCTAGTGTGAAAACCTTGAAGTCGCACATGGCAGCCAATGTCGGAGGACTACGTCCGAAAGGCAAGCTCTGGCTTGCGGCGTCGGCTCGAGGATGTTATTAATAAAAATTGAGGACACATTGAATAAATTTGTTAAATAAAGGGTGTCCGATTGCCATCAAATTTTCAGGGATTGAGAAATAACTATTAAACTTCATTTTAACATTTCACTCGTATTTTATTTACAGTCCAAACGCAAATGCGCGCACCTTGGCCTTAACCCCGGCCATAAGATTCTGCACAACCTGTGAATCAACCGTTTTTTGCATCTAGAAATTAGAAGAAGAATTAGTATCTTCCATTTAATTCCAACTACCTTTGCTTATCTTCGACAGATACGCGTATTTCGTCTACAATGTGCGGACTTCTTCAGTGTCTCGTACTAATAACTCGACGTCGAGTTATTAGTACGAGACACTGAAGAAGTCTGACATTGTAGACGAAATACGCGTATCTGTCGAAGATAAGCAAAGGTAGTTGGAATTAAATGGAAGATACTAATTCTTCTTCTAATTTCTAGTTACAGGTATTCCACTAAACAGCTCAAACCCTCTAGGATTCGTTTTTTGCATGTAAACCCATACTTTCTTCAGTTCCTTGACTGTCTTCACTACCTTAGGTCGTTTAAGAAGGTGCTGCTTCATAATCGCCCAGTACTTCTCGATGGGGCGGAGCTCCGGAGTGTTGGGAGGGTTGAACATTTTCGGCACGAAATTGACCTTATTGTCCGCATACCACTTCAGCACGTCCTTGGAGTAGTGGCATGAGGCCAAATCCGGCCAGAAGATTGTTGGGACGTTGTGGGCCTTCAGGAGAGGAAGCAGCCGCTTCTGGAGGCACTCTTTTATGTACACCTGTCCGTTCATCGTGTCCTGGGTCACGAAAGGTGCACTCCACTTCCCGCACGTGCAGATGGCTTGCCAAACCAGGAATTTCTTCGCAAATTTGGACATCTTCTGAGTGCGGACATGCTCTGGAACGCTGAACTTATCCTTGGCCGTGAAAAACAGGTTGCCGGGGATCTGTTTGAAGTCGGCCTTCACATATATTTCGTCGTCCATGATGCAGCATTCAACTTTCGTCAGCATGTTGAGCTACAACTTCCTGGCACGGGTTTTGGCGGACTTGTTCTGCTTCTCGTCCCGATTAGGGGCCTTTTGTACCTTGAACGTTCGAAGCCCAGCCTTAGTTTTGGCCTTCTGGACAAAACTTCGGCTTAGGTGCAGCTTCTTAGCCACATCCCGAACGGAGGCGTTCGGATTTCGGTTGAAGGCCCCAACTACGCGGTTGTGATTTTTTGTGTTGTACGGAATACTTTTTCTTCACTTCTGGGCTTCCGATCGGTGGTCAACCGTTCTTCGAACCGCTTAATCACTTGCGACACCGTGGAATTCGCGATTCCCAACGTTTTAGCGATGGAACGATGCGAGAGATCCTTGTTCTCGTGATGAATGCTCAAGATTTTATCACGCACGAGCTGTTCTTTCGACTCCATTTCCGCGAGTTTTGATCACAGGACTTTAAAACTTGCAGGATGTAAATAATGCACTACGAACTAAATCCACTCAAATTTTCATTAAATTCTACCCAACGGTTAAAAAGTTAGAGCAATTTCATAGTGTGGCAATTTCATCGTGGACACCCTTTAGGACTTTATAAAGATAACTGCACTCGAACATGTGAATAATATTGCTTGAATCAGTTGAACATGGGATTTGAAAGAAATAGAACAAATTTTCGCATTATTTTCTGCCGCACCCTGTACGCGACGAAAGATGAACCCACGTGTAAGTCTTCCGTTCCGTTTCCGTGATTAATTGGTGATACAAATGCTCTGGAAAGTGTTATTTGGCGTAACAATGAGGAATTGCAGTAGAGGCAAATGATTTATCAGGCTGGTTTGCTTGCAAAGCTCTGCAAGATCCAGATAGTGTCATGAGATAAACTTTTGTTTTGATCATTTACTCACGGCTCAGCAAGAGATTATTTAAAGCCCGATTCAAAGTAAATTTGGACGCATTCAAGTGATCATAACTCAAGAATTAAACAACATACATGGTTCATCAAAACGTCAAACAAAAGGGTATTTATTCAGCTTTCAATCGATATATATTAAGTTATTACATTTCACTGGTTCGAACGAACTGTCGCACTTTACATGTGATCGATGCCATAATAATCTGCACATTCGCACGTGACACTGTACCGGCGAACTTATTCCACTTTAAACGCATTTGTTGTGCATTTGTCACTTCTTTACCGCATCCTCAAAGTTTTCGCTTGACAATTGCCCAATATTTTTCGATCGGTCTGAACTCAGGGCAATTCGGAGGATTAATCCCTTTGGCGACGGCCAAAACATAACGTTTGTCTCGTGTTTCCAAATGAAGGTTAAAATCCGCTTTTTCAGACACTATTTAATGTAAACCTTCGACCGTTTTAAGGCCACAACTGCAGATTCCTTGCCAAATCATACGTTTTCGAGCAAACTTATCGGCAAAAACAAATTTATACCTTGTAGGGACATCCCCACGATCAGATGCCAGGTAAAATTTTCGTCCGGGGATTTGTTTACAATCCATTTTGACATATGTTTCGTCATCCATTAAAATACAGCCATCAAATTTCGTCAAAACTCGTTCGTATAGAAATCGTGTTCGGTTTTTGGCCACTAAATTTTGTTTCAGAGAGCGATTTGGATGTTTACTGGCACAAAAAGACTTATATCCTTCTCTTGAAAGGATGTTACGCATGGTGGAAAAGTTGGAATCGTATTTCTTTGCCAAATCACGTATAGAGACACCTGGGTTGCCTTTCACGTTCTTCAACGCCTTTCTCGTCAGCTCTTTGTCCCTAGTGCCACTTTTATGATAGATGCGTAAGATGTAACGTTTGATTACAAGACACATCGTTGACTTTGGGAATTTTAACACTTTTGCTATTTTTGAGGCCGTCCACGAAGGATTCTCTAGATGTTTGTGCACACTTATTTTTCTTTTCTCAAGTTCCATAATCCGTAATTTTTAGATGCGTCGATCAATCGAGAAAAACTTTTCACCAATTTCTTCGTCAATGAACCATCAACAAATGCCTGTCAAACTTGTTTTGTTCCAACCACCAGGGAATCGAGCTTTAAAACCATTATTGGATGTCATGCCAGGGACAATACAAACCAAATTTTGTTTTTTCATTCCAGCAGAATGATAAGGCCTGTACTTGAAATAAATGCACCAGACAAGAGTGTTTGCCAAAAAATTATTTTAGGTCGGATTTTCTTGAAACTTTCAGGGAATGATACATATGGATTATGTTTCGGCATAAATACTTTATTCGATTTCTTTTTCATCGCTGAAAGCCCGCACCTTTCTCTTAAGACCGCTCATTACATTTTGTGCAATGGTGGAGCCGACCTTTTTGGTCACTTTCATCCATTCTTTCTTCAACTCCAGATCTTTCTTTAGCATCTTGGACGATTTTAGAACTTTGGCCTTCATTATGGTTCAAAATTTTTCCACCGGCAGAATCTTTGGTGAATTTTTGGGGGTTGGCGGTTATTGTTATTGTTGTTGTCTATGTACCAATCCGACGTCGATCACGCGTAATGGCATGATGCCAGGTCCGGCCAAAATAATGTCTCGCCTCCGTGGAACCGCAGGAAGGGTAACAGACGCTTCTGGAGGCACTCGGCGCAGTAAATTTCGCTGGTGATGCTACCCGTTGGATACTTAGTTTACCGCATTGGCATATGGCCTGCCAGAGCAAGTATTTTTTGGCGAATTTGTTCACTTTCTTCTTCCTTATGTCTTCCGGAACATCAAACCGTGATTTGGCAACGTAGAGCTCCAGCCCCGCTATCTGCTTTGCGTCTGCCTTGATGTAGGTTTCGTCATTCATAACCACACACATTGGTTTTCTAACCACTCTCGATACAGCTTCATTGCGCGGGATTTGGCCGCCGTGTTTTGTTGATCACGCCGGTTCGGTGTTTTGCGGAACTTGAATGCACGAAGCCCAGCTCGTTTCATGGTTTGCTGAACGAACCAGCCGGAACATTTTGCCTTCAGAGCCGCGTCGCGAATCGAAAGGTTCGAATTACACTTGAAATAATCCAACACCTTCCGGGCCTTCACAGGGTCAGTTGTCTTCAATTTTCTCCCACTTCCAACCGCCGCTTTGTCTTCTGGGACTCCTTAAACAATTTTACCACCAGAAACCAGTTGTATGGGTGATTTCCAGTTGTCTTCGGATCCATCTCATGGTCTCAGTCGGATTTTCCATGACGGCGAGCAAAATTCTCCGGCGATTTTCTTCTTGTTTCGATGACATCTCAATAACCACTGAACCGATTGTTATGAAATTTTGAACAGGTAAATAATTCACTCCAAACTAGTTATTTTCTCAGACCCAAATTTTCATCAACTCCCTTTTTTGCTGAAATCCAGCAATCTATTTCACAAATAACTGAAAAACAGTAAATGTCAAAAAAGCTACTGAAATCCCAGTAACCCTGTTTACCTGTCAAATTGTTTATTTCAAGTTGTAAGTTTTTCTTTGTTTAATTGAAAAGGTATTGAAAAAATGCATCTGAACTTGCACAACATCATCGAAACATTGAATTAGAAAGCTATGATTTCGAAGAACTGTTAAAATTCTACCGAAAAAAAACATTTGATTTTTGACAATTTCAATTCGAATATTTGTACTCTGGAGGATACAGTTCATCTGTTGGTTCATCTGTACGACTCGTGTAAGATAACATTCGTGAACGAAAATCACAATGAAGATCCATCTTTTGATTGCATCTGCGTCATGGACAATCGCTTCTACACTTACTAATATAAGCCCATTAATTTTACATTTTAGTTTTGATATTTGTAAGTTGTGGGTTGTAAAAGTAAAGTGATGCTAACTTAAATAGTAAAACGTTGTAAAATTTAAATTTTCCAGCACACAATTTTTCGCACAACATGAACAAGAAAACAACACTTCACAGGAAAACAGACAGACAGGCTCAGTTAGCTCAGTTGTCATCCGATCGAGCATATTGAAAAACTGTTTGATCGACCATCTTGGCGGTGCGTAGCAGCTGCAGAAGAACCCTCTATTCACTTTTACAATCGCGAAGCCTTCGTTTGTGGTAGACACAACCTCCTGAACCGGGTACTTGTACGTCGTCCATAATGCCGCCATATTGAACCTGTTCGCAACCTAGTTTCGGTTGCCGGCTGGGATGCGGTATGGGTCGGAAGCTATAGCGATATCCGATGCCGACTCGCGAATTGTCTGACAGTTGCTAGGCGGCCTCACAATGGTTCAGGTTTCTGGTTGGCTCTTGGAATACCCTTAGCGGCCGGCATTTGCCGAAGATCTCGTCTACCTCAGCGATCTCATCCAGGGTCTTGCACTAGATCGTTACCAGTGAGACGAGTGGCTTATAGTGGCTTTCCCTGCCACGCTTGGGGTCATCACTGGCCCCCCTCTTAGCACTAGCGTCTGCTTCCGTGACTATGGTTGTTGTCGTCGGGACCCTGTCGCTCGGACCCCCTTCGGCGCTTGAGACAACACGTGAGCTGGATGTCGCGCCATTAGCGCTGGGCTTAGCGCCAGGGCCTCTCTCTTTGCCGCCAGCCGCAGCTGACAAAGGTCCTAAATCCTCCATCACTTTAGGAAGGGTTTCCCGCATTCCATCCATGGCCCGGATGAGTCCTGACCCATCCATGGCCACGCCTAACAGGGTTGCAGCTGCTTCTGATGCCGTAGCACTTCCTCAAGTGTCGGACACACCAGATCCCACCGTTTTACGCGGTGGGGACCTCACTAGTCCGCCTTTAGCGAACGGATTCGCTTTCTCCTGGGTTTTCATATTTTCTGAGGTATTACCCTCCATTTTGTTGGGTCCTCCTCCAGACGCTATCCAAGCCAACTTAGAGTAGTCGCTATTTTGATCCCATGGTTATCTATGCAAGCTTGAAGGCGAACAGGAAGGCCATGCGAAGGTTGACAGGGCCCTTCATGGGGAACCGTGTTCAGAGCCTGATCAGCGTAAGACAGGTCATCTGAGCCAACTCCCGCCCGACTGGCGAGGTCGCCGCTGGAACCTTGCCATTTCCTGCTTGGTGTCACCCGGCAGCACTGAGGGAGACGACACAGGAGCCAGACCGAATACAACAGTACCACTCGTTATCCTTTTCGCAGCCAGTAACCATAATTGGAGTTGTACTGGCATCCACACCAATGCGCCGTATGGCGCTCCCTCCGTAGTTCGTTTAGCCGTTAAGGGGACATTAATGTTTCCAAGGTGCACCGCGGGGAGGCGAAGTACATTCACACCTGACCTGGCACACAGACGGCGGCGATACGTCTGCCGACAGTTACATCCAACAAGCAGTTGGAGTAGGGTCGAATAAAAGTTGGATGGTCGGTGTGCTTTTTGGTCTTTTTGGTTTTTGATAGGAACTGCAATGGTTCTGACAGATCTGATCTGTGCAGGAAATGCGTGGAAAAGGATCATTTTGCAAGAGACTGCACAAAGCAACAGAGAGGCATGCTTTGTAAAAACGAGGACGGAAACGACCACATGACACGTGCCCTGTATATAAAAAGGCGACAGCAGGTCAGCAGTAATGGAGATAACCCAAATTAACCAGTGGCAGTCAACAACAGGAACCAAATGTGACGTCGCAATCATTGCGGAACCGCATCGTGTTCCTCCCGATAACGGAAACTGGGTTGCAGATAGAGCGGCAATGGCTGCGGATAGACAGACAGACAGACAGACAGACAGACAGACAGACAAATAAGTAAAGAGCAACATTGCTTCTTACGACCGTGATGGGACTGATGTGCGTTTTTCCACAGTTATGTACCGTAGTTTAATGAGGACAAGATATTCAGCAAACCCAAAACATCAGCAATCTATATGATTTTCTCAGATCAGTTGAAGGCAAGTTTTTATTGGTGACATACTATTTTATCTTGGATTGGTTCTAACTTACAACAACATACATTTCTATTTCGAACTTCTCATCGATACGCAAAAAAATGTCTTTTTTCATCAAGCTACACAAATTACACATCCTAAACATTTCCTACACGATTCGGTTAATCACCCCCATCCGATCGTTTTGAACTTTATACTGTGAAACACCACAAAACAGCTAAATTAGTCTTCTTCCGATGGTGATGTTTGTTAGGCTTGTTTGCTATTCCGATCTATTGTAAATAAGGTTCTTAAAAACAATTCTATCTGGTTAGTGCGTTTCTCTTTTGAGTAGTGAGTAGTGACTTTATTTAGGAACCGATGCGTTCTTCTGTGGAGGATTTTTAGTAAACCAATTTGAAGTCAACGTTCGAACGGTTAAGGCCAACATATTATGCTGTTTGTTTTTTTTTTTGTCTTTTTCAACATCGATGTGATATTATCTACATTTTACGATTCTCAACTACGTTACTGCAAAATATTGCGATCGAAATACATCGAAAAAGCTCTAGACCGTGATGTCGGGTTGAGGAAATTATAAAATTCAATCGTAATCATCACAGAGCATTCTTCTTAAAACAAATGTCTTTTGTTCAGTTCTATTTACAGACTAATAGAAAATAGTTTCAGTCGATTCTAGATTTTAGTAGACGGAAAGTTTTTCTGATTCGATAGAGGGAAGCAAATGCCTTTTGAACAGTGCAAACAGACAGTTTCAAAAGTTGCTGCAACTGAACGGAAATAGTGCTACACTAGTTCAAGACGAAGCCTGCAATCAGATTTATAAGAAATTGAGTATAAATGTGACGAGTGTTAGTTCTGCTAGATCTGCGCTATTATTTGCTTGGTTGTATTCTCTATCATTTGATATCCCCCCTCGCGAGGAGCAGATGGAATTAATTCTATCTAATCAGGTAAAAAATAAATATGCGAATATATTATTACAATACGTTGAATTGTTGTACAATTCTGACAGGACTCATTTCGTCAGTCGAAAACGATCCGTCTCTGTTGGTAAATAAATTCTAAGAATTATAATCGAAAAATAACTACTCTCACTCCAATCGGTGAGAACCACCCATGCTACTTCTTGATAAATCTTTTTCTTTTTCTTCTTTTTGGTGCGCAATGGTTCAATCATGTTCGGAAAACCGAACTTCTTTCTCTCGACACGAATGTTACTCGACAAAGTTAACAAATAAATTCTTCACGACCGGAAATTTAAAATCAAACGCAACCTTATTGATTATGACACATTAAAACACTCCCGGCCTACGCCAATGATGGGCAACCGGCGCTAGGGCATTCCGGGTACGATCCCACTCAGCTGTCCCGAATGACAGTGGGCACTCGCTGTGGCCTGCGAAAGTTGCTGGAGCATTGAGACCCGGGCCTTCTGCTGTTCCAGTCGTTGTACCTGCGATATAAGGCGACCATTTTCGACGTACAGCTCCCGAACCAGTTGATCGTTGTTGGCCAACCGGCTGGCTTGGTCGGAGATGATCATATTTTGGGCCTCCAACCGGTTGCGGAGCTCACTGATTTCGCTGCGCTGCTGTTGCCAGATTTCTGTGAAAAGAATGCGATCGATGTTACAACACATGGTTGGCAGTAGTTTAAAGTGTTTCAAATACTCACGATGCAAAATCTGCTCGGTGTAGGCCTGTTGTTGTTTCAACATCGACTGCAGCTGCCGGTTTTTCTGTTCCAGGTGCTGAATTTTCTGCGTGAGGTTAGGATGCGCCGTTTTCGTGTAGGCTCGCGCCAGAATTGGTTTCACCTCGTTAAGCTGTTGGAATTCCATCTTTAGACAGTCCCGTTGATGGGTTAGATCCTTGATCTCATCCTTCAGCTCGAGAAGTTTCAACTGTTCCTGACTGATCATAGCCACGTCCGTTTGGGATACGGACTTGTGACTGAAAAATCGCAATATATTACGTCTGAATCGTAGATTAAAATTTAAGAGAAACTTACATGCTGTGGGTAGAAGCCAAACTGTGTGCACTCCTTGCCGATTTCACTGAACAAACATCGGAACAATCCCCCAGTTCTCGTTCTTCAGGTGTGGAAGATGCCACGATTGGCTTCTGAATCGGTGAAATCGTCCGATCGAAGCCAGGATCTTCGGCATCGGCTTTAAGCTCCTCGGTAACCTTGGACGGAAGTGACGATAGAGAAGGATTTAGTTTATTACTACCATCGTCACCGATGTGACCATGTTCCAGAGGGGCGCTGTTCACCTTCGACGGGTGGCTCCAGTTTGGATTCTGATAATCTCGAGTTGCCGGAGCTTGGATGGTACTTTGATTCCACAGATAACTTATCGGCGAGCTGGCGGGACTATCCATATCGGGCGTTGCACTGAAAATATAAATACACGTTACATACAAATAGATCGAAATGCCTGAAAGCCACTACTTACAGTAACGCTTCGGATGGATATTTGGTAAGCTGTTCCAACTCCAGGATTCGGCTTCTGAGTTTATCGACTTCATGGGTCTTCTCCTCCAGAACCAGCTGAGACTGTTGGAATTCAACTTCTAGATCCAAATATTGCTGTTCCAGAACATCCTTCTCCTCAATCGGAGATAGTCGACCATCCTCATTTTTGTTGCTAGCTTGACCGGCAAACTGTTCCTCATACTCGGCCATCTTCTTCAGCAGTTCGTTCAACTTTTCATCCGACACACGTTGCTCTTCCTCGTACAGCAATCGCTCTTCGTTCAGCTTTGCTTGCCAGTAGTCCTCGCATGCTTCGTACTCCTTGCTCATCTGCTCCAAACTTGCCTCCAACTCGGCGCACCTTGTCTTCAGCTTAACCTTATCCGGCTGACTCGTGCCACTGCTATCGCTTTCAACCGTCTCCGATGCATTCTTTTCATCTCCCTTCTTCCCATTCAATTTCTGCTCCAGTTCTAAAATCTTCGCCTTCAATAGCTGAATTTCCTCCTCCTTGCTACCAGCCTCAACATTCACCCCTGAAGACACTATTGCACTATCCACTCGCAGCCCCAGTTCCGAATGCAGAGCCATCCAATCTCCACTTGAATCGGACTCATTCTCAACATCGTTGCTGCATTTCCGGAACTTTCCTAACCGTGGACTTTCATCCGAAATACGAGCCTTACTGGGTGAATCTCCCTGCCGCTTCCTGGCTGCGCTGGAGTTCTCCTCGAACCCAGTCACTTCCACCATCACCGGCGAAACATCCAGCGAACTTGTCCTACTGATTCCACTTCTCTTCAGTTTGAACTTAGCCAGCTCCACGTTCAACGTTTCGATCTCTACACACAGTTCATCATTTTTGTCCTTCAGTTCCTTGTTCTTATCCTGCAGCAGTGAATTCTTCTCAATCAACTCAAGCACCTCCAAATCATTCTTCCCAGCAAATTCATCATCGAAATCATTCCGATTGTTCTCTTCCAGCTCAGCAATGTCTCTGTTCAGCCTAATATTCTTCTCCAAAATGTCCGTCAGCTCTTTGGTGAGGTTCTCCTGTTCCACCCTCAAACCATCATTCTCTTCCAACAACCGATTCATCTCCACCTTCAGCTTACCCTCGTCCTGTTCCAATCCTTGGATCCTCTTCTCCAGCGCAGCGTTCGCACAGGACAGCTGTTCCCGCTCGAACGCCAGTTGGGACGTTAGTTCCTTAACCGTTTCGTGGTGGCGCTGCTCCAGAAGACGAATCTTGTTCCGGGTGGTACTTTCCAGCGAATTGTGACGCTCGTCGACCTCCTGCAGCAGCAGTTGCGCCCTCTGGTTGGCCTCCTTGTTGTCCGAGTAGAGTTTCTTGTTTTCCTCCATGAGCTGAAGGAACGCCTGCCGCAGGGCGCTAACTTCGGCCTTGTGGAGTGCCAGCGATGCCTGCGAAGGAGGGGATAAGTGAAATAGATGTGTTAGTTTTGATTGTTTCGAAAGGTTTCGCTGAATTGGTTGCTTTTTGTAAATATGTGTTATTGGAGGTAGCTAGAGATTGCCAATTCCAATCTCTAATTTCCCATCCATATACTAAGAACCCCATCGAGCGACCCCTCGACGGGATACTGTCAGAATAGTTGTGGAAATGAAAAAGATCGTGAATCACGCTTCTTCCGCAATTCAACGGTACTAACAATCCATCGTGGAAGTTCCGTATACAGGTGGTGCACGAACTCGCTGAGTGCATAATAACGGATCTGGAGGAACTCGAAGAGTACTTCGTGAAGACTCCAGAAGACACCAGTGTCGCTTTCAGGCCTAAATTTTTTCCAATCGTTATTATACGCGCAATTTGGTGTGTTCTTATTGATTTGGAAGTCGTCCAAACTGACCTAGAGTTCAGAACTTAAGATCTTCGATTATAAATGTAGCTTTATCCGCTATACAAAGTTACGAAATGTATTCAATTATAGTTAATGAATGTCCTGGAAGACTAATAGACATTATCAGATAATCTAGGGATATTCTAGGGCATCCAAACTGTCCCTGAGTTTCAAACTAAAGATCTACTGTTGCAACAGTAGCTTTATCCACTATACAATGTCATGGATATGTATTCAAACATATTCAATGAATATCTTGGAAGACGAACAGCCACTACGAAATAATCTTGGGATATTCTATGTCATCCAAACTGTCCGGGAGTTCTGAACTTAAGATCTACTGTTGTAACAGTAGCTTATCCGCTAAAAATAAGTAACGATATGTACTCAACTATATTAAACGAATGTCCTGGAAAATCATTAGAAATTCTAAGACAGCTTTGGAATATTCTATATCATCCAAACCGTCCTGGAGTACAGAACTTAATATCTACTGTCGTAACAGTAGCTTTATCCGCTAAACAAAGTTACGATATGTATTCAATCATATTAAAGGACTGTCCTGGAAAATCAATATAAATTCAAGGATATCTTTGGGATATTCTATGTCATCCAAACTGTCCTGAGGTTCATAACTTAAGATCTTCTGATGTAACAGTAGCTTTATCCCCTATACAATATAACGATATGTATTCAAACTTATTCAATGAATTTCTTGAAAGACCAACACATATTATGAGATAATCTTGAGATATTATATGTAATTCGAACTGTCCTGGAGTACAAAACTTAAGATCTTCAGTTTCCACTGTAGCTTTATCCAATGGCATAATATGTATTCAATCATATTCAATGAATGTCCTGGCAGAGCAACAGACATTAGGAGATAATCTTGGGGTATTCTATATCATCCAAACCGTCCTGGAGTTCAGAACTTAAGATCTTCGATTATTACTGTAGCTTTATCCGCTATACAAAATTACGAAATGTATTCATTTATATTCAATTAATGTCTTGGAAGACCTACAGATATTATGAGATAATCTCGGGATATTCTAGGTCATCCAAACTGTCCTGGAGTTCAGAACTGAAGATCTACTGTTGAAACAGTAGCTTTATCCACTAAACGAAATTACGATTTGTATTTAATCACATTAAGAATGTCCTGGAAAATAAACAGACATTATTGGCAAATGTTGGGATATTTTATGTCATCCAAGCTGACCTGGAGTTCAGAACTAAAGGTCTGCTGATGTAACAGTAGCTTTATCCACTACATAATGTTACGATATATATTCCAACATATTCAACGAATGTCTTGAAAGACCAACAGACATTATGAGATAATTTTGAGACATTTGAACTGTCCTGGAGTTCAGAACTTAAGATCTACTGCTGTAACAGTAGCTTTATCCGCTAAAACAAATTTACGTTATGTATTCAATCATGTTAAAAGAATATCCTGGAAGTCCAACAGACATTATGAAATAATCTTGGGATATTCTATGTCATTCATACTGTCCTGGAGTTCAAATTTAAGATCTGCTGTTGTAACAGTAGCTTTATACACTGTACAATGTTACGATATGTATTCACACAAATTCAATGAATGTCTTGAAAAACCGAACAGACATCACGAGATAATCTTGGGATCTGCTATGTCATCCAAACTGTTTTGGAGTGCAGAACTTAAGATCTTCAGTAACTGTAGCATTATCCGCTCAACAAAGTTACGATATGTATTCAATCATATTGAACGAATGTCTTGGAAAATGGATATAGATTATAAATGTATGTACGTCAAGTATTCCATCATATTAAACGAATGTCCTGAAAAACCAACAGACTTTATAGGATTATCTTGGTACAATCTATGCCAAACAAACTGTCCTAGACTTCAGAACATACGATCTACTATTGTAACATCATATCTTTGGATGATTCCGAATATTCATTGAATATGTTTCAATGTTTATCCTTGCTTTGTATAGCCCAAAAGACAGTATATCTTAAGTCCTGAACTCAAGGTCAGTTTCTATGAATTTGAACTCCCTAAAATATTCTGATCATGACCAGTGACCTACCGGAATACTAACGTAATTTTGTCAAATACATATTGTTACTTTGTTTAGTCCATAAAGCTACAAGTAAAGCTGTTGATTCTGAATTCCAGGGTAGTTTGAATAACCTAAAACATCCGAAGATTATATCATAATGTCTGTTATTCTTCCAAGATATTCAATGAATATGTTTCAATACACATCATAGCTTTGCATAGCCCAGAATGCTTTCGGTACAACTGAAGGTTTTAAGTTCTGACCTCAAGGAAAGTTTGAATGCCCTGGAACATGTCGTATTACTTTATAATATTTGTTGACCTTTGAGAATATTATCAGTAGTGCAAAAGGAAAACCGCCGTTTTTCAATAGATAGCGCCACTATTAAATATGAGTAAACAATGTCGAATCAATAACGCCTCATTGTTAGACTAGGCATCTGTTAACAACTCCAATTAATTGCATTTGTTTATTTTTATCGTCATCATATGTATTATTGCGCAACAATTTTGAAGTTTGAGCCAAATAAGCGTCATTTGTGGGAAGTTTTGCTTTTTGCTTTCCACTTATCGTGAACGATTTCAATGCCTCAAAAGTGGTGATTTCAGCATAGAAGACAAAGAACGTCCCTGGTCCCTGACAAAAACGTCGACTGGAGGAAAAGTTTGTAGATGAAGATTTGGAGGCATTACTGCAAGAAGATTCATGTCAAACGCAACACGAACTTGCAGATTCAGTGGGTGTGACTCGACAAACTGCTGCTCCAACGACAAAAAAGGAAGGGTTTTCTGGATCAGAATTGTTATTCAAGATGAAAGTGAATCCATTTAGATAATCCAAAGCGAAAAAAAATGATGATTACCACAATTGGCTGCGTTAGTTTGACATTAGATTAGAATAGATTAAATTCGGCAAGTGCTGCAGAAATGTCTCGAATACAACAAGCCCATCACTATATATTTATCGATTTCAAAACAGCTCACAACACAATCGATCGAGACCAGCTATGGCACATCATGCACGAATTAGGACTTCCAGAATAACTGACGGTTTGATGCAACGATGGATGGCAACGACAAGATGAAGAGGGATAGACACGAGGGGTACGATCTTCGTGAAGTCTGTCCAACTTTCGACGTAGGACTACGCCTTTGTTTTCTATACTGGGATACAATTTAAAGAAATACCTATTGAAACCGTCACGAAAAGCGGTCAGGTTTTGAGCGTTAATACCTCGATCGTTTCTCCAAACATTTTCAAAATGTTTGCCCGATTCGATCGGAAATATTTCTACGCGTCGAATTAAACTATTAAAAACTATTTGACGTGATGTTTTATAACTTCGTTTTGCAAAGTAATTTTACTAAATGCCAAGTACTTTTCTATCACAGACTTCAAATGTAAGTAAGGAAGATCTCATATTCAGTAGTGAACGATATAAAAGGGGTACACCTTCGCTAAATACTTCTCTCTCAGGGACAAACAACCCGAAGGGTTAAACTCCCTTTTAAAAAAATAGAAGAAAAAAGAGTAAACACTTCACCAAGAGCCAGTATTGACTTGACAGCTGCTGGTGGTCCCCCCTGGAGGGGGGCCGTTGGCCATGTAGCTGATGGCTCTGTCGCCTTTGGCTAAGCAACCAATACTAGACAGTCATTGGTTATGCAGGCGGTTAATCAAGCCAGTGATGAGTTTGTAACCAGCCGGTAGGCGCAACCACGAGCTAAGTAAGTGGGATCTAGTTGGCAGCCATCTTTCGGTAAAACGGTTGAGTGATTTTGAACGGTATAATCCAGCCACCAGCATCGCCGCTAATGTGTTTAGAAAATGCATTAACTAGCAACATTAGCATGACCAGATACTAGTAATTATCAGATAATTGATTTCAATTATCTGGTAACAACTGTTGCAAATATGATGCATGAATTGCTGGTTAATGAATTGTCGTACAATATTAGTAAAGATGTGAATAGGCCATATGACAGGTCCAAAGAAGATCGATCAAGCATTGACCATTTAAAATCCGTCAGGACGACCAATTCGTTATTCTCAGCTAAAGAGTTTACTTGGATTGGAATATGTAGGTTGTTATGGTTTTTTCCCAAAATCAATAAGTAAATCGATGAGCCAAAAGTCACAGTAACATTGTCATTTTATTCAAGCCGCCTTCTGTAATAAAAAGGGCGCTTCTAAGCCTCGCTCAACCCTACGCTCTCCTAATCTTGTGCGTGTATTATTCTTTTCTTATCTTACATACTATCACTTTCTCTTGACTTACATGCTATTCGTGGGCTACTCACGACCTTGTTGAGCGTTGGGT